>JANAVB010041463.1:0-68328 GCA_029216955.1 Iris pallida
GGACCCAGGAATCATTCCAAGGAATGTTAGGCCACCACTTGAAGAAGAAGAAGAAGTTGGCACTGTTACTAACACCATCAACGGCGGCATCGAAACGAAGCTGAAGTACTGCAAGGTGTGCATGATTTATCGGCCCCCTCGAAGCTGCCATTGCGCCGTGTGCGACAACTGCGTCGAGAAGTTCGATCACCATTGCCCATGGATAGGCCAATGCATAGGACTGGTAAGGAAAAGTTGATTGCCACCACCAACATTTTTTCGGGCTGTTCATTTGATTGATCTTTTTTTTTTGCAGCGCAATTATCGGTACTATATGGTGTTGTTGCTCTCGGCGCTTGTGTTCTTTGTCTATATGTTTGCGTTCTCGTGCTGGAGAATTGTGAGCAGATATCTCAAAGTGGTCCAAGAGTGTGCAGAGTGCTGCTAAATATGCCTGAAACACTTGCTCTTGCTCTGTTCAGCTGTGTCGCAATATGGTTTCTTGGAGGCTTAGCCTCTTTCATGCCTATCATTATCTTGAACCAGGTACGTACTTGGTCTTCCTTAATACTTTGCCCACATGAAGATAACAAACTCTTGTCTCACAGAAACATCATGACAGATCAAACACAATATATGCTCGGTGACTATATCACCTGAACAAAACACAATCTATATATCTCAATAATACAAGACTGGTTACGATAATGATGAATCCTTTGTCCCAAAATTCAATCCTTCACCAATTTTGAGAAGAAAGAAGAAGATACGCAATGAAATCACTCATCCAATTCTGTGATGGTCTTTCCGAACGAAGAAGAAGAAGACTTTTCGTAAAGATCTTTCCTTTAGTATGTGTCGAAAGGCGAGCTCTAAAAATAAAGTACTGACCTTTCTTTTAGATTTCTGTGGACTTAATTGACTTTCTTGAATCTCTCGTATGTGCTTATATGAGCAACTCCACTTGGCCTTCTTATTTATAGGTTAAGAAATCCTAATTTGGGATTAGAAATCTATGAATTCGAGTACTTGCAACACTATAATGCAGGGAAGTCCTAAGAGTATACAAGCTGATGTTAGTATGTCTAAGAGCATCATTAGTAAGGCCCATCCCATTTTCTAGATTCCAGATTTAGAATGTATGGAGCTCATTTTGTAGAATAGTAAGTCTCGTCTTTAATCCCAATTTCTACAATTTCGGTCCCATCCCACCCATAGGTGCTAAGGGTTGGGACTCCCAATTTCTATATTCTAGATTGTAGGAACTCGTTTCGTAGAATAGTAAGTTTCGGTAAATATAAGGGCACAGCACATTTTACTCAGGGCTGTCCAAGTGTTAGTTTTTCATTATTTACAAGTTTGCCACTGAAAAAATTACTCAGGGCTATCCAAGTGGTAGGTATAAAAGATAATGAGCTAGAAGTAATGAGGACTGTCAGGAATTGTGGCAGTCCTGAAAGGGACATGCTCTACAACAGGACTGCCACAATTTCTGGCAGTCCTAGACATATTGAGGACTGCCAGAAATTGAGGCAGTCCTGAAAGATACTTGCTGTACAGCAAGTTTCTTTCAGGACTGCCACAATTTCTGGCAGTCCTAAAGTCGACATTCCCGAATGAAAAAAAATATATTAGGGTTTATTTCAATCTTGATAATAGTGAAATATGCATTTTAGGATTTATTTTCATGCATTCTTTGTGAGGAAAGAATATTTAACATTTATTTTCATACATTTTAGGGTTTATTTAATTTTTTGGGTGCCATCGAAATTGGGAAAGAGAAGGAAACTAGGATTTTGATGGAGATAGTGATGATGGAAACGGTGGAGAAGAAGAAGATGATGATGATGAGAAAAAAATAGGGTTTTGATGAAGATGTGAGAATGGAAATGGTGGAGAAGAAGAAGATGGATAGAAGAAGAAGAAGAAGTTAGGGTTTGTGAAGAGAGAGAGTGGAGAAGAAAATGGACAGTCCCTGAATAGAAAATTTGGACAGCCCGAGTAAAAGTTCCTCAAAGCCTGGCTAGCCCTAATTCTGGCTAGCCCCGAGTAAAAAAGGCTGTGCCCTTATAAATAGCCTAAGTTTCAATTTGGAACCCAACTTTCTAGATTCTAGACTTTATTATTTTTTTTCTACATTAATTTTTGACCACACAATCTTTGGGACCGGAACTCACTTTATCTTTTCTTACTATTCTCACACAAATCCAACCCATTCTACATTTACCTTTCTCTTGAAATGAGCCCCAAATTGCATTTGAGAGTCCCAGCTACTAATGATGCTCTAAGAACGTAAGTTGAATCAAAATCAACGTGGCACTCAACAGAGATGTAGGGAAAAAAAAATCATTGTTAGAGAATGAAAGATATTTGGGAAAATCCAAATCAAGTATATTGTCACCATACACTCCCTTCAAACTCACTACGGATACACTCCCTTCAAACTCACAGTCACAAGGGTTTGCTAAGGAAGTTAGTAGTCTGGTTGGACAAATCTACAATCAGCAACGGGAAGTGACGGTTGGAAGAGAGAGAGGCCCCAATCGAGATACTCGTGACACACAAAATGATAGTCAATCTCAATGTGCTCAGGAGGCTCGTTGGACAGAGTGAGCCTCGGCGAACAAATCTACAATCAGCAGACGGGTGGAAGAGAGATTGCCCCCAACGAGATACTCGTGACACACAAAATGATTGTCAATTTCAATATGTTTGCGTAGGAGCCTCACTGGATGGAGTGGGCCTTGGTGAATAAATCTACAATCACCAGACGGCAAGATACTCGCGATACACAAATGATAGTCAATCTCAATGTGTTATATATATGGGAGGCTCATTTGACAGAGTAAGCATAGGTGAAAAAATTCTACATTCAGCATAAGGAGACGGATGGAAGAGAGAGCGTCCCAAAATGATAGTCAATCTTAATGTCAATCTTAATGATAGTCAATCTTAATGTCTAGAACTTTTTTTAATGTCTAGAACTCTTGACACACAAAATGATAGTCAATCTTAATGTCTAGAACTTTTTTTTAGAGAATGATGGTCAAACTCACCACTAATCCAATTAGTTGGCAAATCTTAAAATTTTGTAGGAACTTTTTTTTAAACATAGTTTTGGATGTTGGGATCCTTGTTAGCAATCACCCGAATAAAACACGTATTATACGCGAATTTTTCCGTATCTTACATAAATATACTTACGTACTTTTGAAAATTTTGGATTTGTCCGCGAATTTTAAGCCTGTGGCGTTTTAAACGCGTATCGTACGAATTTTTAAAAAAATTGGCCAAAAAAAATGTGACCAAGAAACCCAACAGTCTGAACTTTCTTGACTCTTGCTGCTGTTAGATATTAAGACTGGCACAATTCTTAAATATTATCAAAAGAAAGAATAAAAAGTCTCACAGTAACCAAAAAGAAACCCAAGAGTCTTTGCACATGTTACTTGCAACAATCAAAGAAAAACCTTTCGGTTTTCCATCATCCAACCTCTTGTTCTCACACTGAACTCTTGTTTATGAAGGAGTAGTGGTGGGTGGGCCCTATTATATGCCGAATTTTTAGTTAAAATCGGTTCATATGAAACGTACTAAACATGAATTAAATCTGATCCGAATGTTTTTCGTTAGACGAATTTTTGACCGTATTTTACTTATATTGTGTCGATTTATACTCGTACTTTTGTCGTTTCGAATTTTTTCCGTTTGCCGAATTGCTAACAAGGGTTGGGATTGACAGTGTCATTATGGTTTCTTTCTCTTTCTTCTTTTTTTTCACAGACAGCACATGAGAATTTCAAAAGGATATACGTGGAATCTCCTAATCCCTACAACAAAGGGTTGTTGCATAACATAAAGGAAGCTTTGTTCGAAAGCTTGCCACCTTCAAGACTAAATTTTCGAGCGGTAGTTGAAACCTTGCCTGACTGTGTAGGAAGGAGGACGACAACACCAACAGTACTGGATAGTAATGAAGGTGGTCCAGTCATTTAGGTCCCGTTTGGTACACTGTAATATAATCGTATTCATAATGTACTGAAAATAATTTTTTTTTATTTGATTAGACTGCAATTATGATTATATTACTGTGAACCAAATGGGGTCTTAGTTGAACCCTTGTTAGCAATCACCCGAATAAAACTCGTATTATACGCGAATTTTTCCGTATCTTTCATAAACGTATAATACTTGCGTACTTTTGACAGATCCAAATCAATACATAAATTTTCAGCATGCGAAGTTTTAAACGTGTTCTGTATAAATTATTAAAAAAATTGGCACAAAAAACGTGTTGGAAACCGGTTTAATTAACCAAATTTGACATCATATTTAAGAATGTGAAGTTTTTAATCTCAATATTTTATTTTTTGAATACTTGACCGAATTTTTGAACGTATTTTATTTGCACTGAGCCGATTTATACTCGTACTTTTGCCGTCCCGAATTTTTTCCGTTTGCCGAATTGCTAACAAGGAGTTGAACTAGAGTTGTAAACAAGTTTGAAACTGTTAATACTATGCTTATTGTGTAGTTGCACATATTTCCTTAATCTTTGTTTTAGCCTCGACTTCTCTTATCGTTTCGAATTGTTAATACTATACAAGAAGTACAATTAACCCAGGGTCGGCCCTGAGTTAATGGGGGCCCTAGACAAATTTTTAAAAGGATTAATTAGTTGTACCCCCCTATGGTTTGTACATATTTTGGTAACTGTCCCCGTTGTTTCAAAAATAAAGAACACCCCCCTGGCTGCTTAATTTTTCACTCATTTTCTTCTATGCACCAGGGGGTACAACTAATTAATTTTATAAATCAGGGGATGTTCTTTATTTTTAAAACAACAGGGACAATTACCCAAATACGTACAAATCATAGGGGGATACAACTAATTAACCCTTTTTAAAATGGGGCCCATATATAATATATAAAAAATAAAATTAAAAAAGAGTGGATGTTCTGAAAGGGTTAATTAGTTGTACCTCCCTATGGTTTGTACGTATTTTGGTAACTGTTCTCGTTGTTTCAAAAATAAAGAACACCCCCCTGTCTGCTTAATTTTTCACTCATTTTCTTCTATGCACCAGGGGGGTATAACTAATTAACTTTATAAACCAGGAAGGTATTCTTTGTTTTTAAAACAACATGGACAGTTACCAAAATACGTACAAACCATAGGGGGGTACAACTAATTAACCCGTTCTGAAAAGAATATATTGAAATTAAAGGAGGATCATATTATATAAAAGTGATAAAGAACCAAGATTTTATATTACCATGCTTAAAATATTATATTTTTAATTTTAGTTCTATTTTCATATAAGATTACTAATATATACATTTAAATTTTAAGATTTAAAGGAGGATCATATTTTATATTAGTTCTATTACTAATATATATATATACATTTAAATTAATTTTTTGGCCCCCAAATTTCATGGGCCCTGGACGGTCGCCCTGACCGCCCTGGGCCAGGGCCGGCCCTGAATTAACCTGCTATTTTTCTGGTAGTCTCACAAGTACAACAGTCAGCTTTTGTTGATAATATATGCCTGATCGATAATGTTATACGTGTATTCTAGTGGTTATCATAAACAAAATGCTATTTGTCACCAGAAAAATTGGGTGATGCTTCTCCCATTATGTGAGACATATTACATGAGTGGCATGACAAATTTTAATATTAACATTAAAATTAATATTAACATTAACATTAACATTAACATTAACATTAAAAAATTGATGATTAAATTTTTGGGTTAAAATTTGTCATCTCAGCTGACATGTTAGATGTCACATAATGGGATATGGCATAACCCAAACATTTTGGGCGACAAATAGCAAAATTGTAACATAAAAGCAAGTTTGCTAAAATTAGGTGTGTAACTTAGTCGGTTAAACCATTTTGGCAAAAACGAATTGACATGGTGGGTTATACATTTTATATAACAAAAATACGTAATGAACCGAGAGGGTAACCGAAAGCCAGACCGAGGCTGACATGTCCCCTCCATTGGCCCCAGCCCCCCTTATAGTATCAGGACCAACACTCGGCCAATGAGAAATCGTCATGTCAGCATGGTCTGGCACGTGAGGTCCCCTCGGTCTTCCTGTTTATAATCGAATTTAATTAAATGATCCACAAGATCGATTGTTATTTAATTGACTTGGTCTAGCCGCCATGTCAGCGCGGTCTAGAACTAAAACGATTCGGTTTTCGGCTAATTCGAATTTGATATCAAGCCAAACTAAGGGGTAATTTGGTTTTGACGGACCCTTTGCATAATGTGTCACTTTAGGATTAACAGTAAAAAATTTCACAACAAATTTTTTTTCAGTCAAATTTTACAACAAAATTTAATAGGCAAACTGCAGATAAAGTAACAAAATATATAAATGAAATAAACCCAAACAAATATAATTATATATGTAAAGCACAGCTACAAGTCTACACCAAAGATTAAAGTTCGAACTTCCTTTCCAACCTAATTGTAATTAGATTTTCGATTTCAGGTCGGGTCGGTTTTTGAATCAAGTAACGAAGCCAAACCTTCTTTGGAAAACATATTCAAATTACTTTTATCACTTTTGATCGGTTTTTCGGGTTTGAATCCACATATGCTCACCCTATTTATTTATTGCATCCATGTCCTCAAAAGAGTAATGTTATTTGCACAATGAAGTTGTCCCTCCAATCATCTCTTTAAGTGGTAGCTGGCTTGACGTGTAAATATTATGTAGTATCTAACATGACAGTTGATATGGTAAATTTTAACCCAAAATTTGTTAAATATATTTTGTAGCGTCTAACATGGCAGTTGGCATGACAAATTTTAACCCAAAAATTTACCCAAATTTTATTTGAAGTTAATATTAATTTTAAATTTAGTTTTAATATTAATGGTAATTTAGTTTTTGATTTTGATTTTGATTAAATTTAAATTTTGACCGTTAAAATTAATGTTAAAAACTAAAATTAACATTAAAATAAAACAAATATTAAATTTTACCTTAAATGTAATTTGACATTAAACTTAAAATTAAATTTGACATTAGAATTAAAATTAAAATTAAAATTAATATTAATATTAAAATTTAACATTAAAGAGGGATATTAAAATAATTATTAACGAGTCAGTTGTGAAACAAGGATGGATGGTTTGGACTTTGGAGGGTCAATTTGCAACTGCAAATAGCAATTACTCCTCAGAAAACCCATCAATTCTTTACTTTGATGTGCATATCATTTGCATCCCTGACCTCAAAACGTCAAAACATGGGTGTAACTACCATATCTAATACGCACATATTACAACAACTACAACTACAGGAAGAAGAGGAACAAGAACTTTATTTATTTCCAAATTGTAGGGAAATTAGTTGGCAATTCATAGAGACGTGACAGGGTTTTTTTAAGCTGGATATCGCTACCTAATCATTGGTTTGCTCAACAGCTACTACTTTTATGCTAGTCGTCGATGAGCTTATGATCAAATTAGAGAAGATGAATGAACCTTACCGGTGCATTAGGAACAAAATTAAAGAACGTTAGCCCTCGTTTGGTTCGCAGAATGGAAGGGAAAGAAAATCAATTCGTTAACATTTTCAGAGCCGATCCTGGTCCAAACGGCCGCCCACGACCCACGATCATGAGGGACCAAAAAAATAGTTTAAAAATAAATATATTAATAATTTTGCATCTCAAAATAGAACTAGTATAAATCATGGACTCCTTTAGATGCAAAGTTATTTTGATGTAGTGGTTATTACATTAGACTCCTATACTAAAGGTTCTAAGTTCAATTCTTGGTTGTAACTATATTTTTAACGAAAATGCAATTTGGCTTCCGGGTGCACGCCTCCTCCGTGCACCCGCAGCTGCGGAGAGGGCTGCGAAGACCGTCGGAGAGGCCGGAATGCGGAGAAAGATGAGGGGGAGGGCCAGGGAGGGGAGTACTGTGCCTCTTTCTCCTCTGCCTCCACCCTCCTTCCTCCTCCGCCACCACCTCCTCCTCACCTCCACCACCCCCCCCCCCCCCCCCCCTGCACCGTCGTTGGAGCCTCCCTCCCTGGTCCTGCTCCGTCCCTCCCTCCTCTCCTCTTGCACCGCCGCTACTCTCTCCTCTGTGTTACCGCACATCTTCGTCCCCTCCTGCTCTGCCTCCGGCCTACCTGGCCCTCTCCGCACTGCGGGTGCACGGAGGGAGGCATGCACCCGGGAGCCAAATAGCAAAGTTGTATTTTTAAATTTTTTAATATTTTTTACATTAGTGTGGGGACCTTATTTTGAAAGTTCATCCTGGGCTCCCATGACTCGGGGCCGGCTCTGGGCATTTCCTTTCATTTGGAAAATTATAATTTCCATTGATTTTTCTTTCCGATGTTTGGAAATGCCAAAAAATTTGCAAAGAAAAGTGAATACTTCAACGTGGGAAAGTAATTTCTTGTTTGGATGGATGTGCTATGATCAAGTAAGCCATGACAGCTCGACAAATATGAGACTCAGTCAGAAAGAGCAGAAAGTATGCAACCCTATCTGGCTCTTGAATAGCTTGACATGAACTAAGGTGGGGTCTACCAAATTATGAGCAAACTCAAACCTTGGGGAATTGGGTTGTCCTCTCCGGATGTAATTTTAGTTGTCCATGTTTATTATGGACCGTTTCTAGGTATCACCTGCGATCTCAACCTCTTGTAGGGTCATACTAAATCTGAAGGGTTGTCCAAGCTCGAAGTCTTGTTAGACTTACTCCTGGATCGACCATGAAGATATGGGTATGCAGACCTAAGAATCTAATTCCTTCGAGAAGGTATGATCATAAGTGAGTGTAGTAGTACCTTAATTTGGATTGCTAGAAAAGAGAGAGAGAGATATTGACGCGGCTCAATCCAGCTAAATGGCTGACAAAGCTTTTCAACCATGTATTCGAATTGAGACGAGCCAATACCTCTCCTTTCAAACTCCAACATCCCCTCTAGCTGGGCACCATGCACGCATGGTGCAGGCTCTTGTCACCTGCAGTACCACCATTGACATGCGTGATAAAATTTGGAAGGTCTTTCTTTAGTACTCGAAAGGAAGGAACTAGGCACGGAGTTTATGGGGAGGGGAGGGGAGAAAGAGTTGGTCAAGGGACTCAAAGCTTCCTCTCTTTATTTACATGGCGCCAGTTGTTGCTTAATTTAAGGGAGCCAAGATCGGAGAGGCGAGGGGAAGAGTACGTCTGTTTAGAGGGGCCACAAGAAGGTACATATATAGGATAATATTATAGGGACACTTTTTTGACATTCATAGTCACACTAATGTGGCAGTGTATTATTGAATCTCAAATTTTTTTTTAAAAAACAGGTAATAATTTTATTGATGTGGAAGTACATTATTGGATTTCAATTATTATCACCCTTTTAAAGTTTTTCGGAGATCCAATAATGCACTGCCACATCTGTGTGGCTATAGAGTATGTCAAAAAAATGTGTCCACGTAGCATTACTCATATATATATATATTATATATATATATATAATATATATATATATATATATATATATCTATATATATATAATATATAATATATATATATAGAGAGGCAAACAACATAGGTATTAATCTCTGGAGGGAAGCCTAACACTGTGTTTGGGAACATTTGTGGAGAGGGAGAGAAAATTTGAGGGGAAGGAAAATGGAGGAGAGTAAAATGAAAGTAAAGTTAATTTTTCCTTCCTTTGTTTGGATGGACAAAAAGTAGGGGAATGAAAAGTTTAAAAATAATTTTTTATTTGTTTATATAGGTATAATTACTATTTCCTCCTTTGTATTCTCAAATGATGATTTAATATTAACTTTTTGAGGGGTGGTGGGGTAAATTCACTTAGGGGTGAGCATTCGGTTTATTCGGTTTAAACCGAACCGAATAACCCAAATCGAATTGGACCGAAACCGAATAAGCAAAACCGAAACCGAACCGAATTGGCCCAAAACCGAATCAAACCGAACCGAATTAAATCGGTTCGATTTCGGTTTATTCGGTTTATTCATATTTTTTGATTTTTTTGAGATTTTTTTGTTAATACATATAGTAACTAAATATACATAGACATATCTAGTATATACATATATATATTTAGTATATACCTATATATATTAATACTTATATATAGTGTACACACACACACACACACAATATAAATTAATTAATTAAAAGTTTTTATTCGGTTTTCGGTTTTGGACCGAAACCGAAACCCAAAACCGAAACCGAATAAGAAAATTTGGTATTTTCAAAACCGAAACCGAACCGATTTTTTTTAAAACCGAACCTCTTATTCGGTTCGATTAGGTTCGATTTTCGGTCCAAAACCGAATAATGCTCACCCCTCAGCACCACTCAGCACGGGCCCGGGCTCACCACTCAGCACGTCCAGTGGTGAGCCGGGAGCACCTAATAATTTCTCCAATCTCTCTCTTCCTCCCTCACTTCTCACAGGCATTATATATTCCGTCTGTCGTAGATGACCTTAGGCCTCGTTTGGTTCGCGGAATGGAAGGGAAAGGAAATCAATTCCTTGTTATTTCCTTCCTTTGGGAAACTTTAATTCCTATTGATTTTCCTTTCCGATGTTTGGCAATGCCAAGAAATTTGGAAAGGAAAGTGAATACTTCAATGTGGGAAAGTGATTCCTTCCTTGGATGGATGGAATCACTTTCCCCCCTAATTTCCCTTCCATTGGGAATCACTTTCCTTTCCTCCTCAATTCCTTGAACACCCAAACATAGGAAAGTAATCACTTTCCTTTTCCAACCGGGAGATTCCGCGAACCAAACGAGGCCTAAATTCACTCAAATTCCTCATCTCTCTCCATTTTCCTCCCACATTTGGGAGAATTTTTTTTGGTGGGACCCACCTACTTTTCCTCTCAAATTTTTCTCCCCCATGTTCTCTCCCCCTTTCCAAACACCATCATTTAAAATTTTTCTCTCACTTTTCCCTTAACTTTTTTCTTCCTCCCATTTTCCACCCTTCCCAAACAGTACCTAAGGCCTCGTTTGGTTACCGGAATTTGAGCTTGGAAAAGGAAAGTGATTCCTTTCCTATGTTTGGGAGCCAAAGGAAAGTTGTTGGAAAGGAAAAATGATTCCCAAGAGGTAGGAAAATAGGGGGGAAAGTGGTTCCTCCCATTTATCTAAGGAATCACTTTTCCTCCAACTTTTCCGCATTTATTACAAAAAGTTTTGACCAAAATATCCATGTTCATAATATTATTTACCATTTTTATCCATAATATCTTTTAGACAAAAATATTTCTGAGTAATAATTATTTTTATTAGCACGAGGGTATTTTTGAAAAATTGAATTAATTTTGTTTCCTTTTCTTACAAACACCAAACACTATAATAGAAATTAAAGATATATTTCGGCTATAATCCCGATCTTTCCAAACACCGGAAAGGAAAGTTTATAGGAATTATAATTTCCTAAAGGAAAGGAAATACCAAGAAATCAGTTTCCTTTCCTTTCCATTCTGCGAACCAAACGAGGCCTTAGAGGGAAGAAGTGAATTCTTAGAGGGAAATGTCAAAAAAATTATTTGCTAATTTATTTCCTTTAGAAAATTACAATTTCAATAAAAAAATTCGGTGTTTGGAAATGTCAAAAAATTGGAAGAAAATGTGAATTCTTAGAGGGAAGAAGTGAATCCTTAGGTTGGTGGGGTCCGTGGGAAAACTATTTTTTCTGCTATTTTCCTTCCTCTTGGAAGCCAATTTACTTTTTCTATTCATTTTCTTTGGCATTCAAATACAAAAAAAATGACCTTTCTTTTCCAAACTTGATCTAACTGTCATGCTTATTTCTGGTCATCAGCTATATATATGACTCGTTCCAAATTATTCTTGCACTCATTTGCAAAACGGTGAGTTAGGTTCTATTTACATCTAAATATCTATGAATATTCAATATAATTACTAGAAGCAGATTAAGAAATATAGCCCATTGTGTGAGATTATATATTAGTTCTTGATCCACATCTCTCTTACAAAATGGATATGACCTGCAATAACATAAAATACATATATCCCTTGACCTTCAGCACAGTTCTTAAACTTTTGGTGCCAGGGACTTCGAACCCGAGTTTGAATTTACTTCAATTGTTCTACTTCTGCATATTTTACACATTGGTTGATTGGTCGGATGTGATTCGAAATTTAAGATCCAGTACCATCAAGTCTAGCTCAAACCACAATGAATCAAAGAGTACTATCATTTTCAGATTGCACAGGAATGAATACGTTGTGGATAGTTCAATTAAATTCTTTGTACAATTCAAACTTCCAACTGCTTCACTATACACGCATTGACAAAGAAATGCCAACCCCTATCTATTATTAGTCATTACTTTCTGCAATCTGGCATCAGGGCCGATCATTACTTTCTGCAATCTGGCATCAGGGTCGATCCAGAGGGTTGGATTGTCCTATTTTGGAACTAATTTTGATTGTCAGCGGATTTTGGTGGTTATCCGTGTGACCCTGATCTTGGGTGGGATCATACTGAACCTGGAATTTGTCCTAGCAGAGGGGACTGCCCAAGCCTTAAGTTTTGTTCGGCATACCAAGGGCCGGTCATGTCTGGCATATATTATTTTCTTTTAAATAGACCGTCAACAAAACCAGTCTGGCATATATTGTTTTCTTTTAAATAAACCGTCAACAAAACCAGAAATCATCGAGAAAAAAAATGAAAACTTTTTTTTGACTCTGGACGGATGCAGAACCGTCAAGAAATTATTTTTCTTGTAGTGTCAAATCAATTTTTCTTGACGGAAAAAATGTCCAAAAAAAATATTTTTCTTGTAGTGTCAAATCGATTTATGAGAAGAATTTTAATGCTTGACATATCTGATCAAAAGGAGACTGAAAATATGCAAGGAACTATGCTTAGTCTAGAACCTTGTTAGCAATTCGGCAAACGGAAAAAATTCGGGACGACAAAAGTACGAGTATAAATCGGCTCAGTACAAATAAAATACGTTCAAAAAATCGATCAAATATTCGTAAAATAGAATATTGAGGTTAGAAATTTCACATTCTTAAATATTTGTCAAATTTGGTTAATTAAACAGGTTTCCATCACGTTTTTTGTGCCAAAATTTTCAATAATTTATATGAAACACGTTTAGAACTTCACATGCTTAAAATTTACGTACTGGTTTAGATCTGTCAAAAGTACGCAAGTATTATACGTTTCTGAAAGATACGAAAAAATTCGTGTATAATACGAGTTTTATTCGGGTGATTGCTAACAAGGGTCTAGAAAATAGAGGACATGCCAGTTGGAGTCATGGATGCGTATGTATGTAGCTGGATAGATTCTGATAGATTGGCAATAAGTGCAGCATTTGCCTCTCTAGCTAGCATCTAAGTAGCATTCAATTCCCTGCAGAGAAAAGTAGGTATAACACCTTCTTCATTACCCCACACTGAGTTTCCTTTTTTTTTTTTTCACACCAAATTTCCTCATTTATTTGATTTCCTCCGATCTTAACCCAATTCTAATTCTAACAATCTAAAATGGATTCAAGTTATGTGGACTTAGCTTAGGTTCAATACAATTTAAACCTAAACGAGACTAATATATCAGCACGCGAGCTGATATATATCAGAACCTAACAGTTCGAACTTTTGAATATACAAATTTTTGATAACAAATAATTAGATGATCTATTGTCAAACTTATTCCTACTCCAATGGGGGCAGCAACAGTAATTCCGACAATGAAAGATTAAGTTATCAAATAACCCAGAGTTACTCGATGAAAACAAGAGATATTTTAGCAAATATATCTATTCAAAAATGGAAACTAGTATACCTCTACTATTTTTAAAAGCTAAAAAATCTCCATTCTTTATACGGATTAGTTAAAAAACTAAGATATATCGCACTATTTTAATCTATAATTTGATTGTTTCGTACGAAACAAGAATATCTCTTAGTTCTAAAATAATGAGAATATATAAGTTTTTATATTTTGGACGAGAGCATTTACTAAAATATTTCTGAAAACAAAATAGTGCTTCTGCAATAGATAGTAATGTCATCCCCCTTTCTGGGCATGTCAAGCTGGTTTGCCTTTATCTTTATGATCAATTATCTTCCGGAAAATTCATAAAGAGGGAAAATGTTTATCTAATTTGCATAAAATAGGATAATTTTAAAATATTTCTAAAAAACGGGATCTGGCGTCAGTGCAACTGGCGCCAGACAATTTTTTTTTTTTTTAAACATCAGGCGCCAGACAAACTGGCGCCAAAGAGAAAATAAGAATAAAAAAAAAATTCTCAAACCCGGCGCCAGTGCAACTGGCGCCAAACTTTTTTTTTTTTTTTGGTTTTTTCCGGTTTTGTAGTTTGGTTTGATTTGGATTGGTTTGATTTATCTTTTAGTTTGATTTAGTTTGATCGTTTAACTTAGTTTAATCTATTAGTTACTTTGTTATTATCTATACTATGGATAATAACAAAATATATCAGTTAATATATATACATATAATAATTTTAAATTAAAAAATAATTTTTATTATTATATATACTATGGATAATACAAAATATATCAGTTTAATCTATTAGTTACTTTGTTATTAATGTATTTTAATTTATATTTATTTGTATACTAATATATTGGAGGATAGTACATTAGAGGATCTCACAGGATTGACACCTGAATTGGATTAATCTCCAAACATAGTAATATATTAGTATACAAATAAAATAAATAATAATACATCAATAACAATAACAAAGTAACTAATAGATTAAACTGATATATTTTGTTATTATACATAGTATAGATAATAACAAATTTTAACGGGTATATTTGGTTATTATACATAGTATAGATAATAATAAAGTAACTAATAGATTAAACTAAGCTAAAAGATCAAACTAAAAGATAAATCAAACCAAACCAAATCAAATCAAACCAAACTACAAAAATCGAAAAAAAAAAACCAAAAAAAAATAGAGTTTGGCGCCAGTTGAACTGGCGCCGGGATTAATTTCTTTTTTTTAAATCTTTGGCGCCAGTATGACTGGCGCCTGATTTTTTTTTTAATTTTTTTGTCCGGCGCCAGTTGCACTGGCGCCAGATCCCCTTTTTTAGAAATATTTGAAAGTTATCATGTTCTATGCAAATTGGTTAAACATTTTCCCTCTATATGAAATTTTCTGATTATCTTCCATGGACTTTAGCAAAATTACCTACTAGTCCTTTCTTCTAAAGAGGAACATGAATGGGAAAAAAAAAAAAAACACCTAGAAAGGAAGCTCAATTTGTCATTTGTGAAAAAGCTGATCAAGTTTGACTTGAAGTAACTTTGGGCAATTTGGTTGGGTGGAACTTGGTTCGAACTCGGAACACCACAAAGCTGTTCCAACTTGTCTTTGGACTAGTTTGGTTACCATTTAAAATGACAAAAGTTTTGTTTTAAACGACAAACATCAAAACGGTGTTAACATCAAATATGTTGGGAACCAAACAAATTTGCAGAACAAAACTGGCTTTAAATTTATGTTTTCGCTCTAAATTTATATTTTCGCATTTGTTATATAGAAGCTGGTAGAGAACTTTTTCACCTCAAATTGTCCCAATTTTGTGACCGCTGCTGGTCTGTCCTTCACGTGGTGCCTTCTATTGGCCTCCCGGCACGAATTTTTAGGAGGTGAAGTTCGGCAAAGCGGTCAATGGAAGCTGCCACGTGGCGACAGACCCATTGGCGGTCACGTAACCCGGGGACAAAAAAATATTTTCTATTTCAAAAAAAACATCATCTAATTTCAGACACGAAATAGAATATATACAAAAGAAAGTTCGCCTTGGGATATTGCTCTCAAGTCCACGACTAACTTTGTGTAGCGCACGTTGTTTGGTGGATCTATGTGGGACCCTTCCTCCTCTGGTTGGATCCGCCTCAAGTTGTTATCGGGCCGGTCCGGGCCGGCCCACGGTCCGAAGGCTGCGGGCCTGACCGGTTTCGGGCCGGTCCAGGACCGGCCCACTTGATTTTCGGTCCGGGCTTAGCCCGGCCCGGTTTTCTTCCGATGGGCCCAGCCCAGCCCAGAGGACCGGACATTATAGGGTCGGGCCGGTCCGGGCTTGGACGGTTCGGGCCGGTTTAACCGGCCCGGCTCGGTTTTTGAATTATATATTTTTTTTTTACAGTTTTTGTTTTTAATTTGGTTTTTTAATCATTTTCTTTTGTATTTTAAATTTAAAAATTTGTAACTTAAATGTTTATAAAATGTTTATACAAAATATTTATAAAATGTTTATAATTTTATGTTTATAAAATGTTTATAAAATGTTTTCTTTTTAATACAAATGTTTATAAAATGTTTATACAAATATGTATATAAATGTTTATAATTTAGTAATACAAAAATGTTTATAATTTAGTAATAGTTTGTAATACAAATGTTTATACAAATATATAGAAATGTTTATACAAAAATTTTTTATACAAAGATTACAAATATTTATAAAAATTTATAAAAATTTTAAAAAACATTTCTCCCTCTTCCTTTATCCGGGCTTGGGACCGGCAAATGCTTGTTTGGCATAGGCGGAGTTAAATTTTTTATTTTTTTTAAAAGTAAAAAATAGTTTTTGAAAGTATAAGTTAAAAAATTTGAATAGTATAAGTTAAAATTAAAAATTTGAATAGTATAAGTAAAAAAAAAATAGTTTTTGAAAGTATAAGTTAAAATTTAAATTGAAATGTATAAGTTTAAACGTACATACCTGATACCTTGCACCGTAGCCTCATTGTTGTTCGCCTTCATGCAATGAAAGCGATTCCAAATCCAGCTCGTGGATGTCATGATCTTCTTCATCTTTCTGGTTTTGTGTTCTTTTATCGGCATTCATCCAATCTTGTACGCACACGATTGCTTCCAGAATATCGGGCTTCAAGCGGCTCCTCCTATCGCTCAACATCCTCGAACTTGCACTAAAACAGGACTCCGATGCTACCGTCGACACCGGGACCATCAGTAGATCACGTGCTATGTTAGAAAGCACAGGAAATCTCTTGTCGTGTCTCTTCCACCATTCTAAAACGGCGAAGTGATCTAGAGTCTCATCTTCGTCTTGATAAGAGTTAAGGTAAGCAGACAACTCTTGAGTAGGTTGGGAAGATTGCTTTTGTTTCTTCCTTTGTAGTATGCGACCGGCTGCTGATAGCTTAGACGCCAAGCCGGAGCTACTACTAGCCCCCCCCTGAGTTGGTCGGGTCGACGTTGCTCCTTCTTCGTACAGTATAACTAACCTGTCCAAAGCCACTTTAACTTCTGCCTTCATGTCAGAAACGTCTATACCCATATATTCTCCATATCCTTCTAATAAAACCTCTACGCCATCCAATTTGATTGTAGGATCAAATATCGAAGCCAAACAATATAAAAGAGGTACTTCACCCCAATATTTCCTGAATTTGGCTTCCATATTTCTCACCGCAATTTCAAAATTTGGATAATCTCTATATTTAGAAAATAAATAAGACATGTTACAAAGTTCACGTAAAGCTAAGCAAGATGTGGGATAATAAACACCAGAAAGAGTTAATGTAGCATTGTAAAAAACTTCTAAAAATTCACAAACACTTTCAGCTGCTACCCAATCATCATCAGTAACCTGATAGTCAAAGGTGGCATCCGAAGTACAATAATATGTAATAGCACTCTTAAAAGGAATTGCAGATTTCAACATCAAGTAGGTGGAGTTCCACCTAGTTGGTATATCCTTCACAAATCTTCTAAAAGTCATACCAAAATGTGCGCAAGTGCATGCAAAACTTTGTTGTCTACTTGAAGACGAGTTTAGGTGGAGCAAGCACTGTCGTAGAGTGTCTAAATGCGGTTCAAAATTTTTTAAACATTCTTTAACAACTAAGTTAATTATATGGCAAGCACACCTAACATGCATAAGTCTACCTTCTAAAATAGGCTTAAAAATTACTGACAAAGAAGACATAGCAGCATTGTTGTTTGATGCATTGTCCAAAGAGACAGAAAATTTTTTAGCGTGAATATCATATTCACGCACGTGTCTTGAAATCTCACTTGAAATTACAGCGCCCGTGTGTGGACATTCTATAAGTTTAAGACAGATGATGCGTTTTTGCAACATCCATTGTGCATCTATAGTGTGCAGTAATACAAATATAAGCATAACTCCATTTAGTAGTCCAAATATCAGAAGTAATAGCTAACTTACTAATATTTTCAAAATTCGCTTTCAAAGCGGCTTTCTGCTCGTTGAAGAGACGAATGGCCTCCTTTCGAGCTTGTTGTCTACTCACTTTAGTAAAGGAGGGGTTTAGAGAAAGTGATACATAATCTCGTAAAGATTCGCTTTCACCCGTCGTGAAAGGAAGTTCGTCACGAATAATATGTTTAGTTAATTCGGTTTTATGCCTACCAGCTGAATAAGTAAAGTTACCAATTGAAGAACCGGTGGCGCCGAAGCTTATTTGGGTTTGGGACGCTTGAAGTGTGTCCTTCCCGTAGCAAGTGTCGTAGTGTCTGGATATAGTCCCGGTGCCACCGCCCTTCTTCCATGCGTACTGGTTGCAACATTTCTTGCATTGCGCCTTGTACGGTTTCGGTTCCCCCTTGGCATCTAAAACAAACGAACCATCAGGATTAGTTTAAAAAATTATAGTAAAATAATCTCAATACTTAGACCTTTTTTTCTTTTCAAGACGTTGGGTGGTACTAGCTACTTCCGGAGGAGATGGTTGGCACCCCTCCGGAATCGGATGGATGGCTACTTGCTCAGGTGGAATTTCATTACCGTCAAAAAATTACTAAAATAATGGTAAGTCTGTCCAGCAAGATCAGGTGGGTTTGAACCTTCACCAGCCATATATAAAATAAAATAAAGTAAACTACGTTAGAAGAAAGTAAGAGATTGAGAGGAAGATTGGGAAGCCGTAGAGCCGGAATGGAGTTGGGAGCGAGATCGGGAAGCCGTAGAGCACCGGGGAGGGAAAGTCGTAGAACACCAGAGCACCGTAGAGAGATGTAGAGAATTTGTGAGGAATGAGTTGTGTTTGAAAAATGGGATTTTTGGACTATTTATAGAAATTTTTTGGGGTTATTTTGGTAATTTTAGGCCAAAAAGACCAAAATACCCCTCCCAACGTTTTAATAACGGCTATATGGGAGGGGTATTTTGGTAAAAGAACCCCCCCCAACGGTCAAAACTTTGAAAAAAAAAAAGGCCTCCAACGGTCGGCTGCAGCTGGACCGGTCCCAGCGGGCCGGGCCGGGCCTATTTAATAAAAAAAAAGGGCTTAATTGTTAATTGCTACCCTCAACTATCACACTTTTTCAAGTTGATACCCTAAACTTTTTTTTGTAACAACTTGATACCCGGATATTATTTTGGACAAAAATGCCCCTACCCCTAACCCCCCTCCCCCGTGCTAGCTTCGCCGCCCCTCCCCCCTCTGCTAGCTCCGGCCGCAGCTCCCCCCCAACCCCTCCTGCTCGCCTCAGGCCATCCCCCCCCTCTCGCTCCGGCCGTCCGCCCGCTCACGCCTCTCCCTAGGGCTCGGCAGCGGGAGGAGGGGGGCTGGGAAGGGGGGTGCGGAGCGGGAGGCGGGGGCAGGAGGTGGCCCGGAAGCGAGGGGGGGAGGTCGGCCGGAAGCGAGGAGGGGGGGGGGGGGGGTCGGCCGGAGCTAGCAGGGGGGTGGCCGGAGTGGAGGAGGGGGTGGAGGGAGGGAAGGGATAAGGGCATTTTGGGATTTTTTAAAATGTTAGGTATTAAGTTGAAAAAAAAAATAGTTGAGGTATCAATCTGTTACGAAAAAATGTTTATGATATCAACTTGAAAAAGTGTGATAGTTGAGGGTAGCAATTAGCAATTAAGCCAAAAAAAAAAATAATAAGACCGGTCCGGGCCGGGCCGGGCTCGGGCTGTGGGGGGGGGGGGGGGGGGGGGCCCGACCCGAACCGAATGAGCGTGGGGGGCCGGGCCGGTTCGGGCCCACGGCGGGCCGGTCCGGGCTTATAGGGGGACGGGCCGGTCCGGTCCACGGGCGGGCCCGGGCCGAACCGGCCCAGTGAACACCACGAGATCCGCCCCAAAATAATTCTTCTACTCGTGTGGACATAGAAACTTTGTCATTCTTGTGTTCCATAAATAATTCCATTTGGACAACTTAAGCAAGTTGGGTTGGGTTTGAGTTTAACTCGAGTCCAATCAGATGAATAATAAGCTGAATAATAAGCCTAGTTCGAGCCTAAGCCTAATCCGACCTAGAGTCCAACATATCAGGTCCAAGACCGAGCCCTGAGGAAAAAAAAAGAAGAACCTAGGTTCCTCGGATTGGGCTCGAGTTGGTCGGATTCATCGGATTTATCAGACTCTAATAGAATATTTGAAATAACTTTAAACAAGATTAATTTTAAACACATAATCAAATAACAATCAAGCCTCAATCATTACAAATTACAAACAGAAATGAGATTTATGATAAGGATTTGAAGATGTTGGGTGGAGAAATTTAAGATTTAAACTACTTATTTAAGAAGTGTGAAACATTATATATATAAAAATTATATGTCAGGTTCATGGTTCTTTGGGTAACCCGATACATGAACTCGAGCCGAACCCAATTTTTGATCGAATTCAAATATTTTAATCCGAAATCAAATTCGGATCCGAGTATATTTAACCCAAATCCAACCCACTAAATTCGTTCAGACTCGGATTTAGCCCGTCCAAGTTGTACTCCTACCCAAGGCCGGCCCACAGGGTTGGGTTATCCTATCCAGAACTAGTTTTGGTTGTCCCTTAATTCTTATGTGGCCCATACTGAAGGGTCATTTGCGATCCCAACCTCTTATGGGGTCACATTAAATCTGGGAATTGTCCCAAGCAAAGAGGTTGTCCAATGACTCCAATCCCAAGTCTTGTATGACTTATCCTGAGGCGGTCCTGCCGCTACCTTCCCTTCGAGATCATCCTTTCCTCGTGTCATGTGGAATAGTCCATGAGAGCATTAAAGGGATCGCGGTGGGTGTTATCTTCCTATGGCGAAAAAGGGGTCAGATGTGTTTGGCAGTATTGGCGTCATAGGCATGAGGAAGAGGAAGAGGAAGAGGAAGAGGAGTTATGGAGGAGGATGCCATTGCTATTTAATGTCTTCGGTTGAAGCTTTTATCATCATGTCTGTGTCTGCATCCGCCATTTGTCCCTATTCGTCCTAAAGCTGACGCTAGAGAGTTTGGAGCACTTTGTCTGCAATATGCAGTATTTAAGGGAGGCTACACTTTGGATCAATATTCTAAAAACCGGACCGGTGCTTGATCCGGTCAAGGTATTGGGTCGAATCAAATTGGTTCAACCACTGAATTAATCTAAGTAGTCCAAATTAATAATTTATGGATATTAATTTTTTTACAAAAATGCTAATTTAAAAAAAATACCGGATCAATACTGAACCAGACCGAAAAAATAACTAGTTCACGGGTGAACCGGTTGAACCGGCCGGTCCGGTTTTTAAAATATTGCTTTGGATTTTAGTCCATGTTATGACTACTTGCTTGCATGGTGAGGTTTTACTTTGGTTTTTTCTAAGGGCACCACCCTTTTTGCTAGGGGCTAGTCCAAAAATATTTCAAAATATTACAAGTTTGCCATCAATTTTTTTTACTTGGGGCTAGCCCAAGCAAAGGTATAAATACCAACTTTTGTTTTCTTTTTCTCTCTCCCTCTACTCTCTCCCTCTACTCTTTTCTTTTCTCCCTCAACTCTTTTCTTCTCTCCCTCAACTCTAGGTCAAAGAATTTAATCCCAAGTTTTTTTTCCAACCTACATTTTTTTCAAAATTTTCTCTCAGCTCTAGGTCATTGAATTTTATCCCAAAATTTTTTCCTCAACTCTAGGTCATTGAATTTTATCCCAAAATTTTCCCTCAACTCTAGGTCATTGACTTCTCCCATTTATTGGTAAGTCATCGAATTAATATATGTTAAATATTTTAAACATGAATTTCACATATAAAAAGTTGAATTATGTGTTTAATGTAGAAAAATATTGAACATGGAACAACCGGGATAATCAAATGTTGTATACTCTCTTCCCACCACGTCTGAAGAACACTTTGATGCATCGGAAGTCCTCTTGGTAACTAAATTTTAACTTTTCATCGGATGAAAAATCGAGTTGTGACACAGAGGACTGTCACCTCTCTGGCAGTCCCGATTATAGATTAGGACTGCCAGAGAGGTGGCAGTCCTTCACATATGTAGGACTGCCAGGGGCCTGACAGTCCTACATATGTGAATGACTGCCACCTCTCTGGTAGGGGTGAGCGTTCGGTTTATTCGGTTTAAACCGAACCGAATTAGCCAAAACCGAATAAATCGAACCGAATTAGCCAAAACCGAAATCGAACCGAATTAGCTAAAACCGAAACCGAACCGAACCGAATAATAAATTCGGTTTATTCGGTTTGTTCGGTTCGAATTAATGGGTCGGACCCAATGTTAAAATCGTGGTTAAATTATACTAAAAATTATAATTTTGATACACATATTTGTTGAATTTCGAAATTATGCACAAAGTTGGGCTAGTTGTTAATTTATCAATGTTAGAATTGAAAACACATACATATAATTATTATTTTTAAAATATTCATTTTTTTAAATTGAGAATATTTACATATTTGTATAATTCTTATTCGGTTTTCGGTTTGGACCGAAACCGAAACCTAAAACAGAAACCGAAACCGAATAAGAAATTATTGTATTTGGAAAACCGAAACCGAACCGAATATTTTTGAAACCGAACCGAATCTCTTATTCGGTTCGGTTCGGTTCGGTTTTCGGTCCAAAACTGAATAATGCTCACCCCTACTCTCTGGCAGTCCTAATCTATGAAACCTATTTGCTTTATGATGTTGTCTAATTGTATTAACTTTTAAGTTCTATTGTAGGACTTGAGATCTTCCGATTTTGCGGTACCTGCTCCAATTGCAGTCAATGTAGCCCATTTATTCTGGACCGATCTTTGTTTTGAATCAAGCGAAGGTGCGGTATATGAAGGACCACTTTTGTATACAGTGAAATATGAAGTCCACTAATCTATATGGAGTAAATTTTGTATACAGTGAAATATGAAGTTCAGTATGTTATATGTGTTTACCTGTGTGCTACCTGTGTTATATGTGTCTACCTGTGTGCTATCTGTGTTATATGTGTTTACATGTGTGCTATCTGTGTTATATATGTTTACCTGTGTGCAAGTATGTGTGGCAAAATATACCAATTTGTTAAAGTATTCGATCCAGTATCAGGACTGCCACCCCCTGGCAGTCCTACATTCAATTAGGACTGCCAGCAACCTGGCAGTCCTAATTGAATGTAGGACTGCCAGGGGGTGACAGTCCTAATTGAAACTTGTAACGCCCCAGTCCCAAAATACATAGGACCGAGCACGTGAACATGCCAGCTGCACACATATGAAGAATACTCCAATATATGGAATCCTCATATATGCACATAAGCTGTAAATAAAATAATCACAGGCCAGAATAACAAAATCTAATCTCATCACAGCTCAACACAGAAGATAATAGAGTCCAAAATAAATAAATAAGAGTATCAAAAGATAGCCGGGTGAACATGCTCACTCCAAACAGCTATGAAAAATAATCTCACAAGATAGGAGTCCAACCTCCGCAAAATAGAAAGAAATGAGATGTAAAAATAATGTCCACTAATGTCTCAAATATAGAATAGACTAGGAATCAGTAGGGACTGCCTCGTCATCAATGTATGATAGCTCCAATGCTGCTCCGTACTCCTGTAGAAAATCGTCTAACCCTGGAGAGATAATCAGGTCCTCAGGGGACATAGCAAGATACAAGAAAACACCATGCCATATAAACTGTGATAATATAATAAGAGAAAAAGGTATGCATGCAATCGGGTTGCTGACCATTATACTGTGAATATGCAGTTTGAGATACAATCCTTCGACGCATGAGCCCTGGCTGTAAATGGGATCGACATAGTTTCCATAAAGGGCACCAGGGGCCTACGTCCATAATGCTATGGAAGCGTCAGAGGGCACCATGTGCAAGGGCTACGTCCATAACGCTATGGAAAACGTCAGAGGGCGCCTGGAGCCTGCGTCTCCGGAGGAGCGCACAGGTAATCAGGGAAGTGCAAAGAAGCCCATACGTCAGGTATTGTTCTTCCCACCCAATGCCTAGTATCATTATCTCCATGACTGATATGAACCTCTAATAACCGCCAAGTCTTCTAACATACAACACTATTGACAGTTACTGCTATCCGTCGCACGCTCCATACGTATCGGTGGCCAGCCGACTACGCGGGTACGTGTCCTACATGTGACTCACAACACGTGGTAAGCAAGTGTCAAGGCCGCATGAGATATACCAATACCTCATCATCAAAGGGAATGTCACTAAACTAAGTCAATGCAAGAGAAATAAGTAAAAGCGTGAAAACGACCGATAGAGTCGCCTGCCCCAAGTGTGACTTGGACGCACAGTTTAAATATCACGAGGCAAGAAATAATGAAAATAACAACTGAAAATAAGAATATAATAATCACAGAGGGAGGTGGCAAGGTATCTTGCGTGATGGTGCAAAGTGGCAAGCCCAAGAAATCACAGTATCAGCCAAGAAATGTCACAGTCTCCAAACAACTCCGAACGCTGAAACAAACATCAAAAACGCACTCAGTGTAAAAGATATACCTAGGAAATGCCTGTCCAAAAGTCTAATTCTGGAACAGGGGCAAAATCGTAATTTTGGGTCAAAACGATGTCCGCCGTTGGACCCGCTTTGCACCGAAACTCATGCCAAAGTCTATGGTCTCTAAAGTTGTCAAACTACATGTCTACGATTTCAGTTTGAGGAGAGGAACTCAACGGTATGTCCATTTTTGGATTCCGATGAGCCGTGTACAAAATCGCCCGTTCGAGTGGGTCGTAGGCTCGCCAAAAAGGGTTCCGATTCGACCTTCTAAGAATCGAACCAAACTTGGCACACAGGACCATAATTTTGATCCGGACCTGTTGGCGCAAGTTTCGTTTCGAATCGACGACTGTACACGAAGTTAGGGCAAAGTTTGTAAATTGGCGTTACGGGGTATCTCGACGGATACGGGCTGATTTTGTCGCGCACACACGACAAAGCTGAGTTCCGTCAGTTCCCACACGTCGACAACATCCATATGCGCCTTTCTATGCGTATAGCGCACGACCACGTCGCCCGGTTTGTCGGGACACGTGCCGTATCGGGATAAAGTTTCTGAAATTTACTATTTTACACGCAGTTTTTCGGCCAACTTTAACAGCAGTTTAATTTGTGCATAGTAATCGAATTGCAGAAATAAAATTTGCGTTATAATCTTATTTATGTTGTTAACTACTATTTTCAATTAGTTGGTTAAAATCCTCAGTATTTGGGTCGAAAATTGGTTTCCAAATCGTGGGTTGGGACTGCCCTAAAACTGTTCTGTTCCTAAAATTTTTTGGAAACTTGGGTTCGTAATACCGAGCGATATATGGGGTTTCGATCGATTCTACCAGAAAGGGTTTTGAGAGGGGCATGTCTACTTGTGATAGGAATTTACAGAAGTTAAAACGACTACGCGTGGAAGGAGAGAGATAAGAGGGAAGAGGAGTACCTCGCTGTCGATGGGAACAGGGGAGTGCCCTGTTTAGTGCCGCGGCGTCGAGTCTCTGGGTCGGCCGGCGGTCAGCGATGCACGGCGGCGGCCGCTGGAAGGTCGGGAAGGTTCGAGGTTGAGGGGCTTCAGGTTGGGATAAAATTTTTGGGGGTTTAGGGTTCGGTTCGCGGAGCAGTTCTTATACTGCTGCCGCCGCTTCTCTTATTCGGAATAGGAATACAATATGGGGGGGGGCTCGGGTTGAATCAATAGCAGCTGCTGCTGCTAAATTATTAGCTTTAGGGGGGGTCGGGCCCCACCCCGCGCTTAGTAGCTGCTGAGGATGGGGGTTCGGCCCACCACCCTTCTGTTACTTTTTTTTTTTACAAACAATCTATATATATATATATATATATATATATATATATATATATATATATATATATATATATATATATAAATATCCAGATATCCATATATATACATATATATATATGTATATATTCACAAGAACAATTCTATAATTCGTAATCAAGTATAAAAAATCTCTTTGTAACAAAGGTAGGCGATACTTAGTAATATTTAAAATATCAAGCACACAATCATACGTATAATATATTTATATATAACTATACATACGTACATATACTAATCACCTCTATAATGCCAATAATATAGTAAAATAAATTTTTTAAAATACTAAAAAAAAGAAATATTGGGGGTTTACATCCTACCTAACTTAAAGAAAATTTCGTCCTCGAAATTAAACTAAGGTCGGGGGATCAATGCAATGCAAGGAATATAATAGTACTTAAAATGCAAGACATACCTTCGCCTTCGAATAAATGTGGGTAGCAATTTCGGATGTCATCCTCGCGCTCCCAAGTAGACTCCCCTGGCGAGTGATGCTTCCATGCCACGCAAACCAATGGAATAGATTGATTTCGCAACACCTTCACTCGACAATCGAGGATACCTACTGGTTGCTCTTCGTACGACAAACTCGGTCCAACTGTGATCTCGGAGTGATCAAGCACATGATTGCTGTCTGCCACGTACCTTCTCAACTGAGATACATGGAATACGTCATGCACTCCCTCTAGCGACGGTGGCAATGCCAATCTGTAGGCAACCTCTCCAACACGTTCCAAGACATCGAAAGTCCCGATGTACCTTGGACTCAACTTGCCACGTCCTTCGAATCGAATCGTGCCTCTAGTGGGGGATATCTTCAAGAATACATGGTCGCCCTCTTTGAACTCCAAGGGTCGGTGACGATTATCTGCCCACTGCTTCTGACGATCTTGCGCTGCTCGCAGGTGGCCCTAAATTTTCTTCACTGTCTCTACTGTGCTCAAGACCAACTCGGGACCCAATAGCTATCGCTCTAACAAACAGGAGATCGACACTTCCTACCATACAACGCTTCAAATGGAGCCATCTGAATGCTCGCTTGATAGCTATTGTTGTAGAAAAATTCAACAAGATGAAGATGGTCCTTCCATGAAAAACTGCCAAAATCAAGCATGCACGCTCTCAACATATCCTCTAGCGTCTGAATGGTACGCTCCGACTGGTCGTCTGTCTGCGGATGATATGCCGTGCTAAACTTCAATCGGGTGCCCAAACTCTGTTGCATGCTCCTCCAAAAATATGAGGTAAATCTCGAGTCACGGTCCGACATAATACTAATAGGCACACCGTATAATCTCACAATCTGCTCCATATATATCTCTGCCAATACCTTTGTCGACTGGCCCACTCTAAAAGGTAAGAAATGGGCTGACTTGGTAAGTCTATCAACAATCACCCACACTGCGTCACGTCCCCTAGGACTTCGAGAAAAACCCATGACGAAATCCATAGTAATGTGCTCCCACTTCCACTGGGAAATGGGTAGCGGCTGCAATAATCCGGTCGTCCTTTGGTGCTCTGCCTTCACTTGTTGGCATACCAAGCACTTGGCAACGAAACGAGCTATCTCTTGCTTCATTCCGTGCCACCAATAATACTGTCGTAAGTCGCGATACATCTTGGTTCCTCCGGGATGAATGGAGTATGCCGAACTGTGAGCCTCTGCCATCAGCTCCTGTCGTAGCTCTCCATTGGAAACATAAAGGCGATCACCACATCGTAATGTCCCATCGGGGTGAATCCTCAATCCCGTCTGCTCTCCGGCTTCAGTCCTTTCTCTGACCCGTCGAAATCTAGCATCATTGGCCAATGCTGCCTTAATGCGCTCTACCAATAATGATTGTACTTGGAGGTTGGCTAATACACTGTTTGCTCCAGGCAATACTACCTCAATACCAAGATGCTCCAAGTCTCTAATCAATTCCTTCTGCGTAGTCAAAAAGTATGCCATGGGCTTACGGCTTAATGCGTCTGCCACGACATTAGCCTTGCCCGGATGATAATATAGCTCGATCTCGTAATCCTTCATCAACTCCAACCAACGTCTCTGTCGCATATTCAACTCTTTTTGTGTGAACACGTACTTGAGAATCTTATGATCAGTGTAGATATCAACCTTCTCGCCGTACAAGTAGTGTCTCCATAGCTTCAAAGCAAAGATAACCGCTGCGAGCTCTAGATCGTGGGTTGGATAATTTTTTTGTGCACCCTCAACTATCGTGATACATATGCTACTACACGACCGTGCTGCATCAATACACATCCTAATCCCTTTTCGGATGCGTCACTGTAGATCACAAATTCTTTCGGGCCCGATGGTAGTGTCAAGATCGGTGCTGTGGTCAATCGCTTTTTCAACTCGTCAAAAGCGGCTTGACACTCATCTGTCCATACAAACTCCTAATCCTTTCAAGTTAATCGAGTCATAGGCCCCGCTATTCGAGAGAAATCTTCCACGAACCGTCGGTAGTAACCCGCAAGTCTGAGAAAATTTCTCGCCTCAGAAGCTGATGTGGGAGCGAGCCATGATTTGACTGCTGTGATCTTCTCTGGGTCCACTGATATACCTTCACCCGTAACAATATGACCAAGAAATGATACCTCCTCGAGAAAGAAATCACACTTGCTAAGCTTCACGAAAAGTCGTTCATTCCTCAACGTTCCCAAAACTATCCGTAGATGCTGCTCATGCTACTCCTGACTCTTGGAGTAAATCAAGATATCGTCTATAAAGACTACTACAAATTTGTCCAAGTACTGGTGAAAGATCTTGTTCATTAAATTCATGAAGACTGCGGGAGCATTGGTTAACCCAAAAGGCATGACCAAGAATTCGTAGTGTCCATACCTTGATCAAAAAGCTGTCTTTGCAATGTCTTCCTTCCGAACCTTCAATTGGTGATAGCCGGATCGTAAGTCAATCTTGGAGAATACTTTTGCTCCACTCAGTTGATCGAATAGATCGTCTATACGCGGCAAGGGATACTTGTTCTTCACCGTCACTGCATTCAATGCTCTGTAGTCGATGCACATGCGCACTGTTTCGTCTTTCTTAGGCACAAAAAGAATGAGTGCTCCCCATGGTGACGCACTGGCACGAATAAATCCCTTCTCTAATAAGTCATCAATCTGCGTCTTCATCTCTACCAACTCCTTGGGTGCCAGACGATATACTCGAGATGAAATAGGCTCGGCTCTGGGAATAAGCTCAATAGAAAACCCAATATCTCGGTCATGTGGTAGTCCTGGCAATTCCTCGGGGAATACATCCTTGAACTTGGTGATAATAGGATGCTGAGGGGTGTCATGCATCATCATATGAGTCCCCGATGTGGGTGCATCACAACTCTCTCCGTCTTCTTTGGTGAACTCAAACTCTACCGCATTCGGTGGTCTAAAGATAATACTGCTCCTATGGCAGTCTATGAGAGCGAAATGCTGGCTCAACCAGTCCATTCCAAGAACCACATCAAATGTCGGCATAGAAAATACAAGAAGTCGTGCCATCAAATAATATAATAACAGAAAAAGATGCAACTAAAATCATACCTGTTATAACTTCTGCCTCTGTCTCTATATCCTCAACAGCAAGTGAGAATACCTGTCCATAATTCTGTCATGGGGCCTGAGCTCTGGCCTTGTTGTACTTGTAATGTCTGTGGTTCGTATTACGTATTTTTGGAATACGTGTACGTATTTTATCTTGTATTGCATGATTCCTTGCTTAGTTTTCTTCATGGCTTGGTTTATTCTTGGTTCGGGTTGGCTTGGTTCGGTTTGGGATTGCTATTGGTTCATCATGGACCAAGGGGTGAACCCCTACCTACCACCACCTTTAGTATTTATTACCCACTTCCTTCTCTCTCTTTATTACTCTTCTTCTTTCCTCCATTATTTTTTTACCTACCAGAGAGAGAGAGAGAGAGAGAGAGAGAGAGGTCTAGGCAAGTGCAACTTGCTTCATGGAGGAACTCCAATTTTTATTGCTTCATTCTCTTCCTTACAGCATTTTATCTTACATTAGTACTTGGCATTTCTACTTTCCATGGCTAGATTCTTGTAGATCTAAGTTTATTTTATTTTCGGATTTCTTGGGTTTTGATCTACTTAATCTTGTTATTTCTGAGTTTTGATGTTCCTATGTTGTAGAGCATTTCATTCTGTCCCGTTTTGACCTATGGAAGTTCGAATTTGGTCTTCGGATGATGGAGTTATGGAGCTTGAGAACTTGGCTCTCATGGTGTTCTTCTTCTCGGAACATTGAAGAAGAAGCACAGTCCCGAGCCGCATGGCAGCACTTGACCACATGAATATTCATGCGGCAAGTCAGTTCCGACCGCATGCACTATTGCCTGGACTTGACCTTATGACAAGTTCATGCGGCAAGTATTTCTTCCAGCCGCATGTGGTTCATCCCCGGCCGCATAATTCCTTATCCCCTGGCCGCATGGGATTTGACTTGATTCAGCCGCATAGCCCTTTGCTCTTGAGTCGCATATGCCTTCTGGTCCCGCTAGTCGCATAGATCTGCTTCCTGCTTGCCGCATGGAATTCAGTCCATTCCTAGCCGCATGAGAATCCACTTCTCAGCCGCATAAATGCTATGAATTAGTTGCATGCGCCCCTCCCCCCTTCCTGGCCGCATATACCTGATTGATGGCCTGCCGCATACGCACAGCTTCTCCGCTAGCCGCATAAGCTGCTCTTGTTCCGAGCCGCATGGGCTCTTAACCCCGACCCGCATGGACTCCTTTCCCCCAGCCGCATGAAGCTTACTTCCCTCTGGCCGCATGATACGCCGCTGCATGACCCTGAATTCCTTGAGCCGCATGCATTCCCTTAGACCCGAGTCTCCTCCAGCCGCATGGACTGCTCCCTCCTCGGCCGCATAGGATCATTCTTGGCCGCCTATGCTCGAGCCGCATGGCTCCTTCCCTGGCTTGTATTTTATTATTTAATGATCGTTATTAACTCGTACTTGTAACGCCTTGTGTAACTTGAGTTCCTATAGCGTACACCTTATAATGACATGATTGAAATGACAATTATACCTGGCACGGTGTGACCTAGAACTGAAATGCATGATAGTGGCCCGTCGTGGCGCACTCTTGACAAGTAATAATGATAATGATAGTGGCCCGTCGTGGCGCACTCTTGACAAATCAATTCATTGGCCTGGACACCGTGGATGATTTTGCTTGTATAAACTACTAGTCCGGTTGTGTCTTGCATCATGTCTAGGGCATGATCCCTGAGTACCACGATCTGGGATTCATATTGAATCTGGCTAGGTTAATGACTAGATTGATCAAATAGTTCATGGAGAATTTTCCAGTTACCTGTTGCCCCTTTGGTCCCGGCCTTATATATATACATGGGATTTGTTGCTATCCGTCGAGATGAGCGCACTTCCAGCCCGCCGTCGAGTGTACCTTAGGACACATGTATCTTACTACAGTGTGTCTGCTATATCATGCTATCTTTTCTTTTTCTTGCTGGGATTACTCAGATAGTAACAAATAGGTAACCGGACTTGAAATTCTTATTGCATCTTGCTAGTAACTAAGGCTTGTGATAACCCTAGTTAGTTAAAGTATCAAGCCGTACTTATTGCTTGGCCGTGAATGATTGGATGGAGTCTAGTCTTGTCTTGATCCGTTATAAGATTGTTATATGACCAGTCTTCTTATATTACCTTGCCGATAAATGGTGGGAGATGCCAAGTTCTGTTCAGACGAAGGGTTACAACCCCGGTCCTTGTTTGGTTTACGGGTTGTTACCTGGTTATCTGAATAGTCCCATGGTTATCTCATCGTATATCACCTGTCATGCTTGATACGTTTTACCTTATCAATAGTAATTGAGACGGGTTTCTATTCAGGCGAAGGGTGACAACTCCGGTCCTTGTTTTGTTAAGGGTTGTGACCTGGCTACTTGAATGGTTCCCCCGTACTCTATTATGACTGTTTTTATTTTTTTAATATCAAGCCCATTTATTACTGTCACGCCCCGATTCCGTAGAATCGATAGTCGTCCCCCGGGCGTGATGCCGTGCGAACCTAGGTTGCGATCGCACAAGGCATAGTCATAAGGTTATCCGAAACACAACATCAAGTTAGAGTACGCAGAGAAATTGAATGACACATTTGAAATAGAAGTAGACTTTTTTATTGATGATAATAAAACTTTACATAGACTCCTTTACAATCATTGCCGCACGGGCTACAACATGACTCGACTTACAAAATGAACGCCGATGAGATAGTCGTTCCATACATTACATCCCCTTTTTACAAGCAAAATATAACATCTTTCCACCTGCTATCGAGGCGAGTCGAGCCGCCATCTTCTTTTGGACTGAGTGCGGGTCTTCTTCAAAAGGAATCCAGAAAATAAGCCTTTACACGCGGACGAGGCTTCAAAAGGGTTCACTTCGCCTTGAGCTTTCAAGTGGCACGCCCTTCGTAGTTCGGGGTACCTGCGTGGAGAGCGAGGATCAGTATATTACACTTTGTACTGGTGCGTGGCTATTTAAGTTCCAAGCTCTCATTTGGTTGAAGAGTTTAATTGACTTAGAGTATGAATATTTCTAACAATCCTAATGAATTGCAAACAAGTAATGACAAGCATAGTGAAATTTACGTTGAAACTTACCGACGGCGGCCGTGCCGCGCCTTATGAAACTTACCATGTTCTTTCCTGTCAATTGTTATCATTTCTATACCAAGTGCAATATTTCGTGTGTTGGTCACTGGCTCCCAGAGCCATCGTGGACTCCTCTAGCTTTTGTTAGACGGGGACCTTTCAGCGTGAGTAGCGAGCCCCGCTGCAAGTCCTCGCCTAACCCGTGCCCAGCACAGCTAATTATTTGTTTCCCTTTGCCCGCAACGGTCCCGTGGCCTCGGGTTGTCGTGCGGGAAAATGCTCACCTTGTCGACAAGTTGTCCATGACCGTGCAAAGACATATTTTTAGTTGTTAAGACATAGCCTACTCTTTCTTTTTGAGAACTTGCTCATTCATTCGTGTTCGTGCACTTGCATTTATCTTTTCATTCACAACAATACTATCGACTTTGCCTAAGAAGGGGGTCGAGAAGAGAAGGGTCAGCCACTCACCTTGAGTTTACTTCGGCGAGAGAACTTGCTGGTTGCGCTAGACGTCGCCTACGCGATTACCTAAAATCGTACAAGCAATCGATTAGAATACTGCATTATTCAAGGAGTTCGATAGAAAATGCGAGTTCGAAATACAAGCCATGAAAACCATCGAAAACATTCACGAAAGCGCATTCAGAAAACAAAGCCAAAACCAACGTAAGCGGCGTGAAAAGCAGAGCAATGTGAGGTCTCTCCCGACTCAGCCGCATAGTCAATCCTCGAGGCACAGCCCGCTGAATATGGGACTTGGTTCCGAAGAAGACATTCCATAACGAGGAATGGGTCTTAATTCAACCGTTCCCGTTCGATCGATTCGGCCGATCCCGACCTATCGGTCCCGACCGAATCGATAGCGACAGTGTTCCTTTCTCGCGCACCCCTGGACAGAGTACGGGGCATGATGTAGGGACGGGGCACTACACCATAACCAACTAAGAAAAAATTTTGTCCTCGAAACTTAAGAATAGAACCTACCTCTACGAGAACAATGAAGGGAACTTCTTCTTCATTTCAGACTCAAGCTCCCACGTCGACTCCTCGACCGAATGGTTTCTCTAGAGGACGCGGACTAGAGGAATAGCACGGTTATGGAGAAGTTTATCCTTGCGTTCCAAGATTTGTACCGTCTCTTTGACATATGATAAGTCCGCCTTCAGGTCCAGCCTACCCAACTCTACCACATGCCCCGGATCGTGCACGTACTTCCGCAATTGCGAGACATAGAAGACATCATGTACCTCTGACAATGCCGGCGGCAAGGCGAGTTGGTAAGCTACCGGGGCGACTCGCTTCAATATTTCGAATGGGCCAACAAATCTTGGGCTCAACTTTTCTTTCGTACCGAACCGGGAAACTCCACGCATAGGCATCACCTTCAGGAATACATGGTCGCCTTCCGAGAACTCGAGGGGGCGTCGGTGCGTGTCGGCATAGCTTTTCTACCGGCTTTGTGCTATCTTCAATCTTTCTCGTATCAACTTGACCTTCTGCACAGTCTGCTCCACCAGCTCCGGACCAAGTATCTGCCGTTTCTCGACTTCATCCCAGCAAATGGGCGATCTATACTTCCGGCCGTACAAAGCTTCATACGGCACCATTTGGATGCTGGACTGATACTGTTGTTGTATGCATACTCGGCCAGCGGTAGATGGACGTCCCAACTCGACTTCAAGTCGATCGCACAGAGTCACAACATGTCTTCGAGAATTTGGTTCACCTGCTCTGTTTGGCCGTCAGTCTGAGGATGATAAGCTGAATTGAACTTCAACTTGGTCCCCAGTGCTGAATGTAGACTACTCCAGAAGCGCGCTACGAATCGTCCATCCCGATCCGAGACGATAGAAACTGGGACCCCGTGCAGCCGAACTATTTTATCAAGATATATCTGAGCAAGGCGGTCGACGCTCCAAGTAACTTTGATGGCGATAAAGTGCGCTGACTTGGTTAGTCGATCGACGATGACCCAGACGGCGTCGTTTTCCCGCGGCGTCCTCGGCAAGCCAACAACGAAGTCCATAGTGATGTGATCCCACTTCCATTCTGGAATGGCGAGGTTCTGCATCTCCCCGCCCGGTCGTTGGTGCTCGGCTTTGACTTGCTGACAGGCCATACATTTTGACACAAAGAGCGCTACGTCCCTCTTCATGCCGTGCCACCAAAAGACAACACGGAGGTCCTTATACATCTTGGTGCTGCCAGGATGCAAGGAATATTTTATATAGTGCGCCTCCGTCATTATCTCCTTTCTAAGTTCTACGTCGTCCGGTACGCATAGCCGTCCCTTCACGCGCAATACTCCCGACTCATCCTCTGCAAAGTCAAACGCTTTCCCTGTCGATATCAGCTTCCGCATCTTCTCCAGGTAGGGGTCGTCCTTCTGTGCAGACTTGATCCTCTCCAGTAGGCTCGGTTCCACCCGCAGTTGTGCTAGTTTCACGTCTCTAAAACGAACTCGGAGTTCAATGCCCATTCCTTCCAAGTCACGCAGCAGTCGATCGTTGATGCATAACGAAGCTAAGTACTTTCGGCTCAGCGCATCCGCTACCACATTTCCCTTGCCCGGCGTGTAGTTGTCACTCCCCGTTCCAAGAATGCGTATTTTTATACAATAATGCATATTTTTATACATGTGCAACTCATGTATATTTATTTAGTATTTATCATGTATTATTATTTAAATTCCTTTAATTTCATGTTAATTAATTATCTGCTCTTTAATTTTCATGTTAATTATTTTCTATATTTTATTTCCTGTATTTTATTTCTGTATTTTCTTCCTGCTTTTATTCGCTGCTTTGGTCTTATTGGGTTCGGCCATGGAGGGTTTTCGGGTTCATGGTGGACAAACCCGGCCCATAACTCCCACCTACCACCACCCTTCCTATTTAAGGCTTCCTTCTCCTTCTCTCTCCTCATTACTTCTCTTCACCATTACTTCTTTTTCTTCCTCTCATCACTCTCTCCACCAATCACAGCAGGCAAGTGCAATCTTGCTTCTTGCTTGGAGAACCATTTTTATGGTTCATTATTCTTCCTCTCATGATCCTGAGAGAGTTTACTGCTTAGTATTTTTGATTTCTGTGGCTGGTTTCTCCTAGATCTAAGTTGCTTTATTCTCGATTGTTCATGGGTTGATCTCCCAACTTAGCGTGTTTTCTGGCTGGGAACTTCATTTCCTGGCTGGGACGAAGGCTTAGTCACGCTCACGTCTCTACGTGTCAGCGTATATTTTCAGTCACGCTCACGTCTCTACGTGTCAGCGTGTATTTTCAGTCACGCTCACGTCTCTACGTGTCAGCGTGTATTTTCAGTCACGCTCACGTCTCTACGTGTCAGCGTGTATTTTCAGTCACGCTCACGTTCTCATGAGCGTGCGTGTATTTTCAGTCACGCTCACGTTCTCATGAGCGTGCGTGTATTTTTAGTCACGCTAACGTTCTCATAAGCGTGCGTGTATTTTTAGTCACGCTAACGTTCTCATGAGCGTGCGTGTATTTTTAGTCACGCTAACGTTCTCATGAGCGTACGTGTATTTTTAGTCACGCTCACGTTCTCATGAGCGTGCGTATATTTTCAGTCACGCACACATCCATGAGTGCGTGTATTTTCAGTCACGCACACATCCATAAGCGTGCGTGGATTTTTAGTCACGCACATCCTTGCGTGTGTGGATTTCTTGTCACCTTTTCACGCTCACTTGAGCGTGCATGAATTTTCCTTCACGCTCACACTCTGCATGCCAGCGTGAATTACTTTTTCACACTCACGCTGTTACACGCTCACTCCTACTAGACTTGGCGTGACTTTTGGCCTTAGTATAGACTTGTTGGCGTGACTTTCTAACCTGGGTGTTTTTATTTGTTCTATAACTTATTCATTTAAGGATGGCATGATAATTCTCCTATTATATCCTTACGCCCTTTTGCATGAACTTGATAAATCATGATATGTTAATATTGTTAATACAAATTGTTATGTGGAATGTGTCATGTGTCTTGATTGATCCATGGATACCCAGTATGACTAGAACTTAACTCTGAGGAGTTATAGGCTCGACCCCATGTAATACTAATTGATTTTTATGCCTTGCCACCTTTGATAATAATTGTGACATTGACTAATAATTGATCACGCGTTCCTAGTTGGAACTAAGAGACTGGCTAGTCGTCTTATTGAATTGAATGAATGAGACACATTCATGTAATGAACTATTGCAATCGATTAGCCGATCCCGAATATTGGCATACAGGCACATGCAGGTTTTAAATCATTTATTTATTTATTTAGTTATTTATTTATCTTACAAAACAGCATGTGTACTTTATGGTCAAGGCATGATTACTCCGTGGTTAGATTTGATTGTTACATTACGCTATGTAAGACCTACAACATAGCCGCACGGGTATCGTTGTAGAGTTGCGCATATCGTACCCCGTACAAAAGTACTCATTTGAATGACCATGATCCACGGCATGGAACTTCACTCAACGTAGGGACTATTAAGTTAAATAAAATAATGATGGCATGGAGAGAATGGATTCCCAAGTTCTTACATGGCAGCCCTCTTGGGACTAGTAGTGCCCGACAGGCCGGCTGGTTCCCACAAATACTGTAAATCTGTCACACGGGCAGGGAACAGTATCTGCTTATATTATTGTACATGCTATATTAACGGCGGGCGTCCCGCTGGGACTCGTCTAATTACATGATTGGCGCAATTGATTGATTGGATAGACTAGCCTTGCTCGCACATAGTAAGAACTGAGGAATCCCTATTTGCATAATTCCAGGATAACTTGGGACTCACAATAGCAAGCCGTAGTAGTTGATTGGCCGTTCAAGATGATTTGTTTGTGTACTGTATCTACTCTGTCGCCTAACTGAGATGATCAGAATGTCAAGACATGACGGGCCAACTTCTGTCCTTGTTTGGTTGGGAGGTTGGTTCGAAGTATCGTGACGTTATGTGAATCCTAGTGGAAAGCAGAGATCTATTTTTATATTCTCTTACTTACTGGTTTAATCCTTCATATCATCCTTCCTTGTGGTACTTGCTATTAGAGGTCTAACCTCTCTGGTTTTGCATGGCCAGATTTAGAGCCGGTCCCCGAGGATCCAGCTTACTTCTACCTCCAAGATGGTCAACACTAGAGGGATGATCGCAGGAGGACTCGAGTGGGTTCCTTACTTCACCACTCGTTTTGTTACTTACTTTATATTTAGCCGTTTGGCACCGACATGTTAGTCGGATTGTCTTGCACTTACTTTTGCATAACTGTAATTAAGTCAGACTGCAACTGATAACAATTGTGTACACTTTGCTATACCATCTGACTATGTTTTGTAAAAGCCAGATCTCAAGAATATTTTGACTGAGTGTTTGGGATGCCTTACAGCTTTTTCTTACATGTTCTCTCTTTCTGTTTCTTATTTGAATGATTGAGACAAATAGATGTGAAATGACTATAGTGAGACTTTCATGTAGTATGCACCCCCTCGTCTGGTTAGACAGCATTGATCGTATTATACGGTATTCATCTACCCGTAATACGTAGCTGGCTGAGTCATTCCTCCGCTCTCCAGTATTCTGGTTCTGGGGCGTGACAAGGTTTTAGTGGTGGCCCATGCAGGTCTGATTTTAGACTTGTGGGGTGTTTTGATTTATAGGATGTCTCAATCATACGTATTTCCCCCTTGATCTCATGATTCGTTATTCTCAACCCTTGCTTGACATTCCGGTATCCTTTGGCTTCATTGATCCTTCATGTCCGGTTGTTTGATTGTTCTCTTGTCCCTTTTCTTAGGGGCACTTCGTCCGCATCGGTCAGAGCTGGACAACAGCAGGAGCAACATGGACAACCTGACTAGGTTGGTCAGCAACAAGGGCCAGTCTCACCTCAGAAGGCTACTCAGGAAGAAGTGATAGTGGAAGCAGCAGCTGGATCGCAGTATCCGGATGTTCCACCACCACCAACAGTTCCACCTACCCAAGTGGACACACCAGCCCTTCTGGAGATCATGAGAGGAATGATGGCTACTCAGCAACATCAGATATTGGTCCAGCAGCGCATGCACACTCAGCTACAAGAGCAGAATATGTTGCTCAACCAAGGATTGCAGACGGCTTTAGAAAGAGGAGTGAGGACTGATTCAGGAGCATCAGCCAGGTTTTACAAGTACAACCCCCGCCGTTTCGAGGGCACGGAGGATGCCATCTCAGCAGATGCATGGCTTAAGGATATTGAGGCTATTCTGACAGCAGCTAAGGTACCGGCAGCAGAACGTGTGGATCTAGTGAAGTTGTTACTTCAGGATCTTGCACGTGATTGGTGGGAATCAGAGGAAGTGGGCATCAGACGTCCTGTGGCTTGGGACGATTTCACAGCAAGATTCAAAACCAAGTACTATGGGGTTGTGGCGCAGTTTGAGCTACAACAAAAGTTTATCAGCCTCAGACAGGCCGGCAAGACTGTAGATGCTTATGCAGCGGAGTTCTGCAGATTGAGTAGATTCGCCCCAGAGATGGTAGCAACAGAGCGCCAGAGGGCCATGAGGTTTCAGCAAGGATTTCATCTTGAACTCTTGCAATTAATAGAGGGGCATAATTACCAAACTTTTGATGAAGTATTGACGGCAACTCGAAGGCATGAGATCACCATTCAGAGGCTTGCGGTAAGGACTGGGGGTCAGAAGAGATCCCACAGTCAGTTTGAAGGAGGAGGAGGAGCCGTGCCCCGAACAACAGTACCATCTACTGGCATTCGTATCCACGATGTGGCGATACGAGGACCAGCACCACCATCCAGGCAGCAGCAACAGCAACAGAGGAAGAACCAGCAACCCCCGGCGGGCTGCACTTATTGTGAAAAGATAGGACACACTAGAGATGTGTGTCGGACATTGAATAGACTGTGTCTGATATATGGAAATCCAGATCATCAGGTTACCACATGTCCCATGAATTTGAGGTCAGGAGGACCAGGGCAGCAGTTTCCTGCTCTGCCAGCAGCAGGGGTAGGCCAGTATCGAGGACCAGCAGTGGCAGTAAGGCCGTTGGCACAGCGTCCGTTACTATCGCAGGCTCAGATGTTTCGGCAGCAGGGGCCGCCGATGCAGCAACACCAGCATAGACCACCCCAGCATCATCAAGGAAGGGGCCAACAGCAGCACCAGGCTAGGCCGCAGCATGAAAATCAGCAAGGAGGTCGAGGGCAAGCATTCACTCTGTCCTTGGAGGAGGCATTGGCATCGGGAGATGTTGTGGCAGGTAACATTCTCGTCGCCTCATATCCTGCAGTAGCATTGTTTGATTCGGGAGCATCCCATTCATTTATATCTGCACAATTTACGACACGACTAGGAATGGAGTTCGAGGCATTGCCAGGGAGGTTGAATATACTCACTGGTAATGGGCTCGTAGGAGTTAGTAGAGTTATTTTAGCCTGTAGCGTTGTAGTTTGCGGGCATTCCTTACCCGCCCGGTTGATAGAATTTCCTGTTGGAAATTTCGACGTTATCTTAGGCATGGACTGGCTGAAAGACAGTCATGCGACAATAGATTATCGTAGAGGGAGTGTATCTTTTGATATTCCAGGCATGGAGCGGTTCACCTTAGTCAGATCAGAGGTAACTCAACAAGAGCAGGGAGTAGTAACGGCAATGGAAGAAGTTCAGATTCCGAAGGTAGTTGAAGAATTTCTAGACGTATTTCCTGAAGAACTTTCAGGTCTACCACCAGTTAGAGATATTGAGTTCAGTATAGAATTGGCACCAGAAACTAAACCGATATCAGATCAAGTTTACAGAATGGCGGATTCAGAGCAGGTCAAGGTATACCAGCATATAGAGGAACTGAAGGAGAAGAAGTTCATCCAAGCTAGCGTGTCACCATGGGCAGCACCAGTGGTACTTGTGGGGAAGAAGGATGGGTCGTCCAGATTGTGCATTGACTACAAGAAGCTTAATGCGGCTACAGTGAAGAACGAGTACCCATTACCCATGATCGACGACTTGTTTGATCAGTTGAGCAAAGCTAGAGTTTTCTCCAAGATAGATCTTCGTTCAGGGTACCATCAGGTGAGGGTTCGGAAGGAAGACATTTCCAAGACAACATTCAGGTCGAAGTATGGGCATTTTGAGTTCTTAGTAATGCCGTTTGGTTTGACCAATGCTCCAGCAATATTCATGGATTTGATGAATCGCATCTTTATGCCATACTTAGACCAGTTTGTCGTTGTGTTTCTTGACGACATTCTCGTATACTCTGCTAGTGAAGAGGAGCATAAAGACCACCTCAGGAAAGTGTTACACGTTCTGAGAGAGAACCAGTTGTATGCCAAGCTCAGTAAGTGTGAGTTCTGGACGGATCACATTTCATTTTTGGGTCACATCGTATCAGGAGCTGGAGTAGCAGTAGATCCCAAGAAGATAAAAGCAGTAGAGAGTTGGCCAGTACCTAAGATCGTAGCAGATGTGCGAAGTTTCTTGGGATTGACAGGATATTACAGAAGGTTTGTGTCAGACTTTGCAAGGCTTTCAGCACCCATGACCCGCTTGACCCGGAAGGATGTACCATTCGTTTGGTCGGCAGAATGTCAGACATCATTTGAGACTTTGAAGCAGAAGTTGATATCAGCACCTATTCTTACATTGCCAGTTGGACCCGGAGGTTTTACAGTATATTGTGATGCGTCAGGTAAAGGACTTGGATGTGTCCTTATGCAACATGGGAAGGTGATAGCGTATGCATCTAGGCAGCTTCGGGACCACGAGAAGAATTACCCAACTCATGATTTGGAATTAGCGGCAGTTGTATTTGCTTTGAAGCTATGGAGGCATTACTTATATGGTGATCGAGTGGATATGTACACAGACCATAAAAGTCTGAAGTACATCTTTACTCAGAAAGAACTAAACATGAGGCAGAGGAGATGGTTGGAGTTGATCAAGGATTATGACGTGGAGCTTCAGTATCATCCAGGCAAGGCGAATGTAGTAGTAGACGCTCTCAGCAGAAGAGGCGGCGCATTTATGTTGACAACACAGAGGCATATCTTAGAAGACCTTCAGGAGATGGGCATCGAAGTTATACTTTCTAGTGATGTAGTAGTTCTAACAAGTCTGCAAGTTCAATCCGACTTGGTAGGCAGAATTAAGGCAGCTCAGGCACAGAACCCGAGGATTCAGAAGCTTAGGACAGAATGTGTGTCAGGACTCAGGAAGGAGATGAGAATTCATGAAGATGGTACACTTAGGTTTGGATCACGTCTATGTGTGCCTAGTGGAGATATCAGACAGGAGGTTATGGCAGAAGCTCACAGTTCTCAGTATTCTATTCATCCTGGAGGGACCAAGATGTACCAAAATATCAAGCAGCATTTCTGGTGGAACGGAATGAAGAGGGAGATAGCTAGATTTGTTTCCCGTTGCTTGGTATGTCAGCAAGTGAAGGCAGAACAGCAGAGGCCAGCTGGGTTATTACAACCGCTTCCTATCCCGGAATGGAAATGGGAGCATATTACAATGGACTTTGTGACCGGTTTACCGAGATCACCAAGTGGTAAGGACGCTATTTGGGTAATAGTAGACCGACTTACGAAGGTAGCACACTTTTTTCCTTTCAGAGTAGGGCAATCTACAGAAAAGTTGGCAGAGTTGTATATGCAACAGATAGTCAGGCAGCATAGAGTCCCTGTCAGTATTGTGTCGGATCGAGATACCCATTTTACATTATATTTCTGAAAGAGCTTACATCATAGTCTGGGTACCAAGTTAAGATTTAGCACGGCCTACCATCCGCAGACGGATGGGCAATCAGAAAGAACGATTCAGACTTTAGAAGACATGTTGCGAGCTTGCACTCTAGATTTTGAAGGGTCTTGGGAGAGTCACCTGCACTTGGTCGAGTTCTCATACAACAATAGTTATCAAGCCAATATCCAGATGGCGCCATTCGAAGTACTATATGGTAAGAAGTACAGGTCACCGCTTGCATGGGATGATATCGGAGAGAGGAAGATGTTAGGCCCAGAAATGATTATTCAGACGGTTGAAGTGGTTAAGGGAATTAGAGAGCGACTTCGAGTTGCGCAGGACCGGCATCGTCATTGGGCGGACCAGCATCGTAGGCCATTAGAATTCTCTGTTGGGGACCACGTATTCTTGCGGATCTCACCTACTCGTGGGGTTATTAGATTTGGCGTCCGCGGGAAATTGAGTCCGCGGTACGTAGGCCCATTTGTTATCCTTGATCGGATAGGCGATGTTGCTTATCGTTTATCCCTTCCACCTTCGTTACGAGAGGTGCATGACGTGTTTCATGTATCTCAATTACGTAGGTATGTATCGGAGCCAAGCCATGTCCTCGATCATTCGGAGCTGGTTGTTGGTACCAACCTGTCTTACGAGGAACAGCCTGTGTCCATTTTGGACCGAAGAGAGAAGATACTCAAGAACCGAACAATTAGTCTTGTCCGTGTTGCTTGGGGTCATCACTCCTTGGGAGAGTCAACGTGGGAACGTGAGGATGACATCCGATCACGGTATCCACACCTGTTTGACTCACAAGGTATATCTCTTTCTGTATACCTTGATTGTCCTGATTCTTCATGCTTATCATCTTATGGGTAGAATTGCTTGATATCGTAGATTGATGGATTTACATATAGTACTTGCTTTTGATATGGTAAAAATGATTGCTTGCTCACTAGAATTGCTTGTATTAGTTTAGCTCCGATATTTCTACCTGCTTGGATTTGAAATTTCGAGGACGGAATTTTTCTAAGGTGGGTAGAGATGTCACTCCCCGTTCCAAAAATGCGTATTTTTATACAAGAATGCGTATTTTCATACATGTGCAACTCATGTATATTTATTTAGTATTTATCATGTATTATTATTTAAGTTCCTTTAATTTCATGTTAATTAATTATCTGCTCTTTAATTTTCATGTTAATTATTTCCTGCATTTTATTTCTGCATTTTTTTCCTGCTTTTATTCGCTGCTTTGGTTTTATTGGGTTCGGCCATGGAGGGTTTTCGGGTTCATGGTGGACAAACCCGGCCCATAACTCCCACCTACCACCACCCTTCCTATTTAAGGCTTCCTTCTTCTTCTCTCTCCTCATTACTTCTCTTCACCATTACTTCTTCTTCTTCCTCTCATCACTCTCTCCACCAACCACAGCAGGCAAGTACAATCTTGCTTCTTGCATGGAGAACATTTTTATGGTTCATTATTCTTCCTCTCATGATTCTGAGAGAGTTTACTGCTTAGTATTTTTGATTTCTGTGGCTGGTTTCTCCTAGATCTAAGTTGCTTTATTCTCGGTTGTTCATGGGTTGATCTCCCAACTTAGCGTATTTTCTGGCTGGGAACTTCATTTCCTGGCTGGGACGAAGGCTTAGTCATGCTCACGTCTCTACGTGTCAGCGTGTATTTTCAGTCACGCTCACGTCTCTACGTGTCAGCGTGTATTTTCAGTCACGCTCACGTCTCTACGTGTCAGCGTATATTTTCAGTCACGCTCACGTCTCTACGTGTCAGCGTGTATTTTCAGTCATGCTCACGTCTCTACGTGTCAGCGTGTATTTTCAGTCACGCTCACGTTCTCATGAGCGTGCGTGTATTTTCAGTCACGCTCACGTTCTCATGAGCGTGCATGTATTTTTAGTCACGCTAACGTTCTCTTGAGCGTGCATGTATTTTTAGTCACGCTAACGTTCTCATGAGCGTGCGTGTATTTTTAGTCACGCTCACGTTCTCATGAGCGTGCGTATATTTTCAGTCACGCACACATCCATGAGTGCGTGTATTTTCAGTCACGCACACATCCATGAGCGTGCGTAGATTTTTCGTCACGCACATCCTTGCGTGCGTGGATTTCTTGTCACCTTTTCACGCTCACTTGAGCGTGCGTGAATTTTCCTTCACGCTCACACTGTGCATGCCAGCGTGAATTACTTTTTCACACTCACGCTGTTACACGCTCACTCCTACTAGACTTGGCGTGACTTTTGGCCTTAGTATAGACTTGTTGGCGTGACTTTCTAACCTGGGTGTTTTTATTTGTTCTATAACTTATTCATTTAAGGATGGCATGATAATTCTCCTATTATATCCTTACGCCCTTTTGCATGAACTTGATAAATTATGATATGTTAATATTGTTAATACAAATTGTTATGTGGAATGTGTCATGTGTCTTGATTGATCCATGGATACCCAGTATGACTAGAACTTAACTCTGAGGAGTTATAGGCTCGACCCCATGTAATACTAATTGATTTTCATGCCTTGCCACCATTGATAATGATTGCGACATTGACTAATAATTGATCATGCGTTCCTAGTTGGAAATAAAGACTGGCTAGTCGTCTTATTGAATTGAATGAATGAGACACGTTCATGTAATGAACTATTACAATCGATTAGCCGATCCCGAATATTGGCATACAGGCACATGCAAGTTTCAAATCATTTATTTATTTATTTAGTTATTTATTTATCTTACAAAACATCATGTGTACTTTATGGTCAAGGCATGATTACTCCGTGGTTAGATTTGATTGTTGTATTACGCTATGTAAGACCTACAACATAGCCGCACGGGTATCGTTGTAGAGTTGCGCATATCGTACCCCGTACAAAAGTACTCATTTGAATGACCATGATCCACGGCATGGAACTTCATTCAACGTAGGGACTATTAAGTTAAATAAAATAATGATGGCATGGAGAGAATGGATTCCCGAGTTTTTTCATGGCAGCCCTCTTGGGACTAGTAGTGCCCGACAGGCCGGCTGGTTCCCACAGATACTGTAAATCTATCACACGGACAGGGAGCAGTATCTGCTTATATTATTGTACATGCTATATTAACGGCGGACGTCCCGCTGGGACTCGTCTAATTACATGATTGGCGCAATTGATTGATTGGATAGACTAGTCTTGCTCGCACATAGTAAGAACTGAGGAATCCCTATTTGCATAATTTCAGGATAACTTGGGACTCACAATAGCAAGCCGTAGTAGTTGATTGGCCGTTCAAGATGATTTGTTTGTGTACTGTATCTACTCTGTCACCTAACTGAGATGATCAGAATGTCAGGACATGACGGGCCAACTTCTGTCCTTGTTTGGTTGGGAGGTTGGTTCGGAGTGTCGTGACGTTATGTGAATCCTAGTGGAAAGCAGAGATCTATTTTTATATTCTCTTACTTACTGGTTTAATCCTTCATATCGTCCTTCCTTGTGGTACTTGCTATTAGAGGTCTAACCTTTCTGGTTTTGCATGGCCAGATTTAGAACCGGTTCCCGAGGATCCAGCTTACTTCTACCTCCAAGATGGTCAACACTAGAGGGATGATCGCAGGAGGACTCGAGTGGGTTCCTTACTTCACCACTCGTTTTGTTACTTACTTTATACTTAGCCGTTTGGCACCGACATGTTAGTCGGATTGTCTTGCACTTACTTTTGCATAATTGTAATTAAGTCAGACTGCAGCTGATAACAATTGTGTACACTTTGCTATACCATCTGGCTATGTTTTGTAAAAGCCAGATCTCAAGAACATTTTGACTGAGCGTTTGGGACGCCTTACTGCTTTTTCTTACATGTTCTCTATTTCTGTTTCTTATTTGAATGATTGAGACAAATAGATGTGAAATGACCATAGTGAGACTTTCATGTAGTATGCACCCCCTCGTCTGGTTAGACAGCATTGATCGTATTATACGGTATTCATCTACCCGTAATACGTAGCTGGCTGAGTCATTCCTCCGCTCTCCAGTATTCTGGTTCTGGGGCGTGACAGTAGTCGATTGATAAGTCATAGTCTTTGATTAGTTCGAGCCATCGCCTCTGCCGCAAATTCAGTTCTTTCTGGGTGAAGAGATACTTGAGGCTTTTGTGGTCCGTATAAATCCTGCACGCCACGCCATAGAGATAGTGACGTCACAGCTTCAACGCGAACACAATTGTCGCTAGTTCTAGGTCGTACGTGGGGTAGTTCTTCTCGTGCGGCTTCAACTGTCGAAAAGCAAAAGATATCACCTTATCCCGCTGCATGAGCACACACCCCAAGCCCTGGCCAGAAGCATCGCTGAAGATTTAAAATCCCTCCGTCCCTTCAGGAAGAGCAAGTATCGGGGCCGAAACGAGCCGTTGTTTGAGCTCCTGGAAGGAAGCTTCACAGTCGTCTGACCACTTGAACGCGACTCCTTTCTGGGTGAGGCGAGTCAACGGCGATGCGATCTTTGCGAAGTCCTTCACGAAGCGTCGGTAGTATCCCGCCAAGCCTAGGAAGCTTCGAATTTCGCTAACTGATGCGGGCCGTTTCCAATCAGCAACTGCCTCGACTTTCTTCGGATCGACTGCGATGCCCGCGACGGAGATGATGTGCCCAAGGAATGAGACGCTGTCCAGCCAGAACTCGTACTTGCTCATCTTCGCATACAACTGATTCTCTCGAAGGGTTTGGAGTACCATCCGCAGATGTTCTGTATGTTGCGCTCGATCCTTCGAGTAGACGAGGATGTCGTCGATGAAGACTACTACGAACTTGTCAACGAACGGATGGAACACCCGATTCATTAGATCCATGAAGACGACAGGGGCGTTTGTCAGATCGAACGGCATTACCAAGAACTCGTAGTGGCCATAACATGTGCGAAAGGCAGACTTCGTCACATCATCTGGCTTGACTTTGAGTTGGTGATAACCCGATCGCAAATAAATCTTCGAAAACACGGTTGCACCTTGGAGCTGGTCGAACAAGTTGTCGATGCGGGGCAGGGGATATTTGTTTCGGACGGTAGCTTTATTCAATTCTCGATAGTCGATGCAGAGTCGCATCGATCCATCCTTCTTCTTTACGAATAGCACGGGCGCACCCCACGGCGAGACACTCGGACGGATAAACCCTCTGTCGAGCAATTCCTGATGTTGTGCCTTCAATTCTTTCAATTCTGTAGGAGCCATTCTGTACGGAGCCTTCGAGATCGGACGGGTGTCGGGGAATGTGTCGATGGTGAACTCTATTTCTCGATCGGGCGGCATGCCGGATAGCTCGTCCGGGAACACGTCTGGGAATTCTGCCACAACGTCGGTCTGACCAGCGTTTGCACCATCCTGTCGCATGTCTCGAACGAAAGCTAGATAGCCTTCACACCCGGAATGCAGCATCCGTCGAGCAGAAATTACAGAGATCACCATGCAGGTCGGTGACGCCTCACCACACGAGTAGCAGAATTCAGGCACTCCAGGCATACGGAATGTGACCCTCTTTTCAGCGCAGTCTATGGTTGTGTTGCACGGCCCGAGCCAATCCATCCCCAGAATGATGTCAAAGTCCTTCATATCTAGAACTATCACATCCAGATCGATCTTTTGACCGTCGATACAGATAATCCTGCCGACGCAAGCTAAGTTTGTGAGAATTGGTGTGCCCGAAGGCGTGCTTACGCTAAGGTCGAGATCTAATGATATTACAGGAAATTTGTGCTCGGCGGCAAAGTCCGCCGATATAAAACTATGTGAAGCGCCTGAATCAAATAACACACGAACAGGCACATTATTGAATTTTAGTATACCTGACACCACTGTATCTGACGCCAGCGCTTCATCTCGAGTCATGGCGTAGACGCGGCCCTGAGTATTGGGACGACGGTCTCGGCCATTTTGCGGTGCGGGTTGAGTGGACGGAGGAGGTCGAGGCGCCTATCCTCGATTCTCTTGTCGGTGTTGTTGTGGCGGGGTGTTACGAGTCTGATGGAAGCTTGGACAATTTGGAGCCGTGTGACCCCTCTGTCCGCAAGCGAAACATTCAATATTGCGGAAAAAAGCAGTGGCTTTCACGGTATCCAAGTCGCCCACAATTGGTGCACTTAGGTACTGTCTTCTCACCCTTGTAGCCGCCGTTATTTGGACGCATTGACGTGTCGTTGTTGCCTCCCATATGCTAGGATGTTTGTGATTGGAGTTGCGCACAACATCGTCAGCACTGGAAGGATGCAGGTTCTCAAGGCGGAGCGCGTGATTCAGAGCCTCGCCCACGGTCTTGTACTCTGGGACCCCGATATGCGCACCGATAGAGTGTCGCAGACCCACTTCGAACCGTCGCACACGGCACTCTTCAGTAGGCAGAAACTGGCCAGCAAACTTAGATAACTTGTTGAATTCTGCGGCGTACTATTCTACCGTCCTGCTCCCTTGCTTCAACTGCATGAATTCATTCTCCTTCGCTTGACGAACGGCCGACGGAAGGTACTGGACTTCAAAAGCTTTGCGGAATGTGGCCCAAGAGATCGGCACGGTATTGTTGTCCGGTCGGATCGTTCGCTTGCGCACGGCCCACCAGTCGTGCGCGTTCAACCGTAGTTGAAGTTGTACGCAGGCAACTTGTTTGGATTCTTCAATGCCGAGCAGCTCGAAGTGATCTTCCAGCTCTTCCAACCAGTCAATTACCATGGAGGGACCCTCGGTGCCGCTGAAGGAAGTGCGACACGCCTTCTTGAATTCTGACACTTCAAAGTTATACTTTTTCGGGCCGCTGGTTGACGCTCGGGATTCTCTGTGTCAACATCAATGGGCTGGATCGCCGGCACGGTGATGGTAGGCATAGTCATAGAATTCTCGTTGGCCGCCATTGTCTGGACGATCTGTTGCAGGGTATCTAGCTGCTTTTGCTGAAGTTTGGCATGTGCATCAAAGCGAGCTTCGAAGCGAGCTTCGAACTGGGCCTGTCGTTCCTCTACCTATTGATGCCGGTTCTCGGACTGGTTTCGCTGCGCCTCCATCATGCGCAGCATCCTTTCGATTGTATCGTTAGAAGGTCCGGCCTGCGGACGACGCGAACTACCAGAGCCGCTTGAGGCGCTCTGTTCTTGCTCGACCATGGGTTCCGTCACTTCTGCGATACGAAGGCAACACATCAGTCACAAATTATTACGGACTCATTGTATGGAACAACTTATCTCATCGATGCGAGGTCAAAGGTTTGGAACTCTAGACGCGAGGCCAAAGAATGTAAAGCCGTGCTCTGATACCATTATGTCACGCCCCGATTCCGTAGAATCGATAGTCGTCCCCCGGGCGTGATGCCGTGCGAACCTAAGTTGCGATCGCACAAGACATAGTCATAAGGTTATCCGAAACACAACATCAAGTTAGAGTACGCAGAGAAATTGAATGACACATTTGAAATAGAAATAGACTTTTTTATTGATGATAATAAAACTTTACATAGACTCCTTTACAATCATTGCCGCGCAGGCTACAACATGACTCGACTTACAAAATGAACGCCGATGAGATAGTCGTTCCATACATTACATCCCCGTTTTACAAGCAAAATATAACATCTTTCCACCTGCTATCGAGGCGAGTCGAGCCGCCATCTTCTGTTGGAATGAGTGCGGGTCTTCTTCAAAAGGAATCCAGAAAACAAGCCTTTACACGCGAACAAGGCTTCAAAAGGGTTCACTTCGCCTTGAGCTTTCAAGTGGCACGCCCTTCGTAGTTCGGGGTACCTGCGTGGAGAGCGAGGATAAGTACATTACACTTTGTACTGGTGCGTGGCTATTTAAGTTCTAAGCTCTCATTTGGTTGAAGAGTTTAATTGACTAAGAGTATGAATGTTTCTAACCATCCTAATGAATTGCAAACAAGTAATGACAAGCATAGTGAAATTTACGTTGAAACTTACCGACGGCGGCCGCGCCGCACCTTATGAAACTTACCATATTCTTCCCTGTCAATTGTTATCATTTCCATACCAAGTGCAATATTTCGTGTGTTGGTCACTGGCTCCCAGAGCCATCGTGGACTCCTCTAGCTTTTGTTAGACGGGGTCCTTTCAGCGTGAGTAGCGAGCCCCGCTGCAAGTCCTCGCCTAACCCGTACCCAGTACAGCTAATTATTTGTTTCCCTTTGCCCGCAACGGTCCCGTGGCATCGGGTTGTCGTGCGGGAAAACGCTCACCTTGTCGACAAGTTGTCCATGACCGTACAAAGACATGTTTTTAGTTGTTAAGACATAGCCTACTCTTTCTTTTTGAGAACTTGCTCATTCATTCGTGTTCGTTGCACTTGCATTTATCTTTTCATTCGCAACAACACTATCGACTTTGCCTAAGAAGGGGATCGAGAAGAGAAGGGTCGGCCACTCACCTTGAGTTTACTTCGGCGAGAGAACTTGCTGGTTGCGCTAGACGTCGCCTACGCGATTACCTGAAATCGCACAAGCAACCGATTAGAACACTGCATTATTCAAAGAGTTCGATAGGAAATGCGAGTTCGAAATGCAAGCCATGAAAACCATTGAAAACATTCACGAAAGCGCATTCAGAAAACAAAGCCAAAACCAACGCAAGCGGCGTGAAAAGCAGAGCAAAGGGAAACAAATAATGATATTTAAACCATATTATGATTTTTGGTGATTTTTAGTTATTTTAAAAACTATTTAAAATTACGACTTGTGATTTTGATGTTTTGCTAGTACAACCTTAGAGATTACTTAACCTAGGACTAACCATGATCATGTGAGCCTAGCCATAGGTTTAGAACATCAAGTTAGGGCTTTTTAGCCTAAGGGATATTTTGGTAATTTACTAGAAAATTATTGGATTTATGTAATTTATTATTATTAATTATTGTCATGAGAGTCCCTAACCTAGTTTACCCTAATCTAGAGGTTAGCTACTAACCTAGAAGCTTAAGGATAGATATTAGTCATTGGTTAAAGTAGTGTAAATATCTAGCTATTTACATAATAGATATTTTGCTTAAAACCCTCAAAAGATCAACACTTTTGGCACCAAAGTCCTTGCCTTCACCTTGAAGAAAGGCCAAGGACACCCCCCTTGCCATGACCAGCCATGGGCACCCCCTAGCATGCCCCCTTCCTATATAACCCTATCACATTCATTCATGATCAATTTACATGAATTCAAAACCTAGAAAATTACTTTTTCATCAAACCTTCATAACTTCCTCAAATTTGAACCAAATCACTCCTAGTCTTTTGCATTAGGTTCCTACAAGCTATAGGGTGCTAAGGGAGGCTAGCAAGCTGGACACAAGGACTTGGACACCAGCAAGTGGATAGGACACACCCCCTCCTTTTCTTAAAAAACTTGAGTTTTTACTCAATAGGTAATTATCCTCAAACCTTGTTAATACTGTGATTTCTCTTCATAAATGCATGCATATAGGTATACCCTAACTGTGGGTCAAGTTTAGTAGGAAGTAGGTTTGGTTAGGTGTCCGTATTGGACACGTATCCTAGCTTATAAAACCATGTTTGATGAATTGCCCCAAAGGTTTTGACTTCTGTAAAATGTAGAACAAATTGCATTTTCAGGTAGCCCTAACCTTGCTAACCCTACCCCTAACTTACTGAGCACGAATCCGAGTCGTATCCGTGTCCAAAATGGACACGAACTCACTGCACGATGCACACGAGCAGTGCCCTGCTCACACGTGTCTCGTACTCACTGTACAGAGCACGTGGACACGCCAAAATTGGCATGGACACGGGGGCAATGTCTGCGAACATGCCCCCAAAGTTTTACGAGGTTTCGTTTTGTATCGGACACGGAAATAGGGCCATACTGGCCACACACACGCGTGTTCAGCCGAGAAATCGGCTCTGATACGAGCCTCGTGTCCCTCGTAGACACGTCGTGGTGTCGTGTCAGGGTGACACATGTGTAGCCCATCACTGGGCGAACACTAGGACACGAGCACGAGATGTGTCATGTCCTGTGTCACGTGCACGAGACACTCGACCGCGTGTACGATGCGGTCTATAACTCACATTTTGTGACACTGATACGCGTCTCGTATCACGTGTAGACACGATGATGACACGTAACAATATGTCTATCGTGTAGCCCATATGTGGGCTATACGTGTGCATGACCACGAGACGTGTCGTGTCTCGTGTGTGTCCACGAAGGTCGTGAACTGGTGCACGACACAGTGCTCTGTACTGTGTCCAGTTTTACCCGATTGGGGTTTTATTGAGATTGACACGTTGTGTCGTGTCGGGACTGAGTCTCAGGCACCCTAGATGCTAGGGGACACTATGGGACACGATTACCAACCTTGGGTTTCGAGCCTTAGCTCGGTTTGGGTCGGGTATTGGGTTTACCCCCTTAGGTTCAGTAATGAACAGTATTACTGTTCTTTCCATTTTTTAAAACGAATTTCAAAATAATTTTTATGTATATATTTTTTTTTATATATGAACAGTATTACTGTTCTTTCCATTTTTTAAAACGAATTTCAAAATAATTTTTATGTATATATATATATATATATATATTATATATAATATATTATGAATGTATAGATAGGGTATTATAAATATAGTGGTTATGTATTGGTATACATATATAGTATATATTGATATTGTATACATGTGGTGGGTATGTATATTATATTACATAGATGTAGGTTTACCTATAGATAGCTATATGTGAACCTATGTGTGTGACCTATGTGATTAGCCTACGGTCATAGTTACTAGCCTATGGCCATTAGGGGCTAACCCTAATTTCACCAATTGACCCTTGACCTAGGTAGTTGACCTTGTTTGACTAAAGTTGACCAAAGTCAACCTTAGGTCAAACTTGACCTAGTTAACCTATATTTGACTTGAAATAACCTAGAATGACTAGTTTGACTAAACCCTAAACTATTAAACTAGTTGATTTATTTTTGACCATATGGTTATGAGGATTGTTTGCAAAAACAAAAGTATAAAACTTTATTGATACAAACTGTGTAATAAAGATTACAAGAATTCTGGGAATATTACAACTATAGGAATCCAATCTAGATGACGATTGCTTTATCCCTTGGACGATGTGAACTTTGAAGACGAAGCCTCTGAAGTTGAAAACAACTCTGGAAACTGAAGGCAAAAGCCTCGGAAGTTGAAGGCAAAAGCCTCGGAAGAATGCAGCAGCACTTGGGCAAGAACTCCTGAACTCTCTGATTTCTGATCTTTGATATATGATCTCTTGATCCCCAAATGAAGACTTGAAACTCTATTTATAGAGTTCTGGAAATAACTAACTTTTAGTTATCCTGGACTGCGCAGGATGGTTTGCGCAGCAATGGACTGCGCAAGCAGTTACTGGATCGTGGGCCAACTATCTTGGACACATGGCATCATTTGATTGAAATACGCATGATCGTGCATAGGCAGTTGCCACGTAATGAGCAATTGATGGCCTGAATGCCATGTGTACTTTGTCAATTATGTTGATAGAATGCACAACCTGAACTGCGCAGACTTTGGTTTGCGCAGGATTAGACTGGCAGACTTTGGTTTGCGCAGGATTAGACTGCGCAAGAATGGATTGCGCTGCCAACTGTCAGCCGCCCTCGAGCACTGTGCGGCGCAATAAACGAACAGTCTCCTCGTTCTTCGTGCTGTCAGTTGTCAGAAAGATTTGATTTGATTTAGGTAATGATGACTTCAGCCACGTCAGCCTGCGCAGTTGGGAGCATGCGCAAACCAGTATGCGCAATTGGATTACTGGCAATCTGTTGTATGCGCAATTCATCAAAATGATGTGTATCTTGATTCTTTGACTTTGTTGATTGATGCAACTTGATTTTTTAGGACCTACAAGACCCCCTTCAAAGTTTTCGAAAGTTGATTTTATTCAAAGTTTCGAAATACTTTGAATTTTTGAAATTCAAATCAAGTTGCGCATGATGATGAGCTGTCTGCGCAAATCGAATAGCTCCCCAATTTTAGGCGCAATCCGAGGCAGCCGTTTCATATTCGAAGACTATAAATAGCCATCTCTTTCATTTCATTCTTTCACTTTGCATCCTTCGTGCTTTTGAGAGAAATCCCGAACCCTTTCTGTCCTCCTTCTCCGACGACTTTCATGGCACCCCGACGTTCCTCCGCCGTCACCGCCGCCGCTAAGGGCAAGGCCCCGGCCGAATCCTCCACCAGAACTGTGCGACGAGCCTCTCGTCACGAAGATGCTCATCCTGCGATGTTAGGTAGAAGACTTCAAACCCTTTTTAGGGTTTTGATCCCACTGTCTTTCGAAATCCATCTCTTTTTAGAGATGTGATCATACTGCGCCACCCTCTTTAGGGTTCTGGTTGCACAACTCAGTAAGTTCTTCATTTTTATGAGAACGACTTTCTGCAATCGGTTGAATTGCGCTGGCAGATGTCAGCGCAATCTGCTGATTTGTGCGAGATTGTCAGCGCAAACTGATGACTGTTTATTCGCGCAGTCTGATGTTTGCGCAAACTATGTTGCGCAATCTGATGTTGCGCAGTCTGATGTTGTGCAATTTGATGACAGAACTTTTTGATTTTGACTTGTACTAATTTTTGTCTCTTTTTGTCTGATACAGTGAATACAGAGATGACCCAGAATATGAAACTTTTGTGGGAACTCTCTCAGAGTCTGAATATAAAGAAGATCTGTCTCATGTTCATTATCCCCAATATGACCTGCCGGCCTCCCGTCAGGCTATTCTGATCTCCCAGGATAATGAGACTTTAATGTGTTTGATGAATGGACAGCCCCTAGAGTCAGCAGATGCTGTTATTCATAAGAAACCCTTATTCCTGTTCGGTGACGCCTTTGAGAAAATCTCTCAGCCTAGGCCGAGGATGGAGGAGAGAATAGTTCACCAGGAAAATAGATCATTCTTCATACCAGACATTGCCCGCTGCCTCCCTTTGTCGCGGTATGCTCATGCGAGCTACCCAAGGAAGATGGAGTGGAACATCACTCTTTTCCAGGACGCCCGTGCAGGAAAAATCTTCGTAAAGAAGGGGCCAAACAAGAAAGATATGTTTTACAGCTCTCTGATAGATACAGCGTCTTGTTGAGAGGCTTGAGACCCGGCTGTATTCCGCCAGAGAACTCCTCTTTGCTGATGCCTGTCAGGACACCGATATTCGCCAATGAATTTGCGAAGGCTGAAGGGAAATACCCCGAACAAGACATCAGACTGACTGGATTGGTGAATCCAGATTACAAGAGATGGAACTATATTGCGAATTGGATTCTGACGACATTCGAAGACAGACTCCAACAGATCAATCTGTATCAAGCAGTGCACGCCACTGTATATGGTTTTGCTCCCAACCCACATATGTTTTTAGCCTTGTCTGAAAGGTACAATTATAGGACAGGAACCTTCATGACCCCGGGTGGAGAGATGGGGTTTGCACTCCACGAGATGAAGTATATCTCGTACCTGCCCATGGCAGATGCTCCGTATGAGGAATTTGTTCCAACAAATGACGAGTTGGACAAACTTAGAAGAGAAAATGCAGAAATGGTAGCAGTATTTGAGGAACTGCTATGCCATTATAAAATCTGCTCTTTGTTCTACAAGAGTGCTACAGCCAACACCTGCTATTCCTCAAAGTGGCTGCCGTATCTGTTCCTTAACCATTTAGAGGAGAAGAAGACCAAGGAAAATGACAAATGTTATCCTGATTTCTTCAAACCTTTGAGCAATACAGAAGTCATGAAGCTGATGGAGGAGAGTGGTAATTATGATAAACAGATGAAAGATGATTACCAATGTCCACCTTTAAAGAAAGGGGACACTCTGGAGAGTTACTTGAGAATGGGTTATAGACCTATGTCAAAAGAAGCCCAATTGGCAGGGTTTCTGACATACTGGCTCCGACGGTTTGTGGTCCCAGGATCCAGTGCCGTGGACCGTTTTCATCGCGGCGTTCTTTTTGCCGCTGTCAAGTTAGTATATGGCTACAAGGTGGATCTGCTATCAGCGATGACTTGTAAGCTGAATGCGAGTCTTCGTCTGTATGCTGACTCGATGTTGAAAGCAAAGGGAGAGAAAGAATTCCCCGCCTCGAACTGCCATATACATATCTTTTTGGATGGTTGCTTCTTCATTATCCCACTTTAATGGACCCCGGCATGGGACCGGTTGACGAGCTTCCTACGAAGGTATTCTCAGGGCAAATGGAAGTACACTTCCTTGAGCGAGTGCAGATATGTTTTAAATCTAAATAAGGATGGAACTTCTGCTGTGCTCCTCTCCCTGCTGGACATGATCAGATGCCCGCAAATATGGTGGACTCAAAGATGCAGCCTCTAACCCGTGTAGCCTTTGAATGGTTGAAGACAATTCGACCATCTCATTTGGTATACCGGTTCGAAGAGGAATGCTATTTAGAACCATATCTCCCCAGCCGGTTTGCTCGGCAATTTGGATATGATCAATTCCGTGGGGAATGCAATCACCTGCCTTCAGGGTAAGGGTTTCTTGATCGACGGGCCCGAGCTTGGGCTTATTACAATGCTCGTGATACGAAGGCCGTATTCTCAATGCCAGCAAAGATCACTCCCCAGGGTCCTCGGATGCTATTCACATATTCAGTGTTCTATACATCCGCAAACACTTTTGCCGAGAATTTTAGTCTCGCAGATAGTTTTGCATCTTCAAACAGATTAAGAAAAGGAAGAGTCGCTTTGTCACTCCCTGCAAATGATGAGGTGCACGAGCCGGCAGATGCACCTTTAGAAGCTTCGAGGGATATTATGTTCCCTCAAGAGGTAAATGCCCACTGCGTGTTTCTCTGAAAGTGGGTAGATCTCCGGCAAAGAAGAGGAGAAGAGAGGAGCCTCTTGCTCCAGCAGCAAAGAAGAAATTGATCTTAGATCATTCTTCTGAAAAGATCACTACGAGGTCCCAATCTCGGCAGCTGGCCGAGACAAATCAAGAAGCTACTACACCAACTTCCGTGCAGAAACAAGCAGAACCAATAAATATAGAGAGTCCTGACAGACCTCTACACAGAAAGAAGAGGGTGGTCACCAGAAGAAATTTAGCAGACTCTTCTTCCAGGCAAATCCTGACTTCAGTAGATGCTGCAGCAGGAATTATAATGTCATCTCCCACACCTATTTTGAATCTGGGAGTAAAACTCTTGAAGAGACTGAACAAGGGGAAATCTTGACCCAAGAACTTTGGTTGAAAAGCCCAGAGAAAACATCACAGAGGAAGAACAAAATTGTACGACCTCTTTCACCTGTTGCGGAGGTAACTCAACCTCCTCCTACTCCTAGGACTCTTCGTGAAGAAGAAGATCGTGAAATGATCGCAGCTTTAGAAAATTGCAGTTATAGCCTACAGGAGGATCAGACTGCAACTAACAGTGGGAATGCAGCAGAAGAAGAAGAAGATGAGGAAAGCTCTTCATCTGGAGATGTTGATGAATATATACAAGATCCCAAAGGGATGATGAAGAACATATATCTCTGATGATGCCGATGATACTTCAGATCCTAAAAATATTGAAGTAGGCGTCTGCAGAAAAGTTGCTGATACTCTAAATCCTGATGATGTTGAGATAGAAATATCTCCTGAAGAAGCAGCCGATGAAGATGTTCTGAAAGAAACTCCCGCCACCGACCCTCAAGGTATAAAACGAGATTTAGCAATCTTTTCCTTTAAAATAGATTGATAGCTAATATTTTCATTTGTAATTCTTGCAGATCTTGAGACTCTGCCAACACCTCCGACGGACTTGGCTATAATACCCATAACCACGGTGGTTGTGTAGTAGTCATCATCTATCCTGTGGTTCTGAGGCGGGCAGCAGCCAGGCTGTTGCAGTTGAAGTTACTTCTGTTCAACAGGAGTCCATTCTTGCAGGAAATAAGCCTATTGCTGAATCGAACCAAGGTAAGACCGCTTTTATTTGATCCTCTTGGTCATTGGCAGACAACTGGTAAAATAACAATTTTACTTTTGCAGAAGAACAAACAGGAGGGGGACCAGCTCCACTCTAGCTCCTTTGTTTAAAGAACCTGCTATCCAGCCACAAAGGATCGAGCAACCTGCTGCCTCATCTTCAACAGGAGTAGCTGCGACTCCTGGAACTCTGGCCATTAATCAACAAGTTGTCCAGTCATTTACCAGATGTTTCTTCGAGTCTCTGGGACCTCTTGTTCATAATGATAGAGAAAGAGAGAGCTGATTTCTTTATGGTTAGGAAGCCAACTTCTCTCTTAATAAGAGCCATAAGGGAGCAAGGAGACGAAGCTCAGGCCACTCTCCTTGAACACATATTGAATGAATTAGAAGTCTCCGTAAAGAACTATAAGGAGCTCAAGAAGAAGGAAATAGAGTCCCTAGTGCAGGCTGAGTTTGAGCGAATGGCTCAAGCAGCTGATATAGAAAGGGTGAACCTTCAAAATCTTTTGGAGGCTCATTCCGCAAAATCAGCTGAATACAACTCCAAGATAGAATCAGTTACTTTAATGGCTGAAAGCAAAGGACAGAAACTTGCTGAACTGAAAGCAGAGATTACTCGCCTCCAGCAAGAATTTGAAGAGGAAACTGCTAATCACCAACTTATGATTGAACAATTCAATGCCTTAATTCAGGAAAGGGAAGAGTATGAGGCAACCCATAGTGCAGAGATTACCCGCGGACAATAGACATGCCGTTTTTAATGAAGAAACAGGAATGGAAGAGGCTAGAAGAAAGGTGACATCTACTCATGAAGAAGAGCTGCAGACACTGAAGCAGCAAATTGACAATCTGATCATTCCTCCTTCTTAATTGTATCTTTGGGTTTGTTGTCGTAGATCGTTTTTTGTAATGTCTCGTATTTTGATAAATAAAAGACATTTTGTTGTGACTCCATTATTTATTGCATATCTTATTTAGATATAAATAATAGATAGAAAATATATTCAGAGGTACAAGACATGATATATTTCTTGATGATTTTGTAGAAAAAATTATATTCATTAATCTGCTCAGAGGTAATATGGACGTGGCAGAATATATTGAATACCATTATTTCAATTGACAACTTAATCGAAAACGACAAGTTGCTGATGTGGATAATGAACGATGATGAATCGTCAATGTATGTGGATAAATGAACGGAAAGACCGTCAAATATGGATGATAATGAACGGATGAACCGTCAAGTGGTGATGAAATGAACGGTGAACCGTCAAGTGATATGAACGAACGAATGAATGTAATAAATGAACGGACGAACCGTCAGGCATTAATGAACGGGCGAACCGTCGGATGAATGTAATAAATGAACGGACGAACCGTCAGGCATTAATGAACGGATGAACCGTCGGATGAATGTGTTGCTTCGTTAGTTGAGGAATTTCTGCCTATAAATATAGCAGAAATCTGACAGGAACGAATACTTCCAATTTTCAACATAAAAATGTCGTCTGAAGAAGCATCCAAGAAGGCTGAGATCGCCCCCGGCTCAGAAGGGCACTGAAGAACGCCCTGCCGATCCAGTTCAACCGAAGGCAGCAGAAGCAGGCGAAGGTTCGTCTGCACCCCAGCCGCCACGAGACATTTTGGATTTCCTGCTCGATCCAGGAAGGACTGAAGAAGAAGAAGCCATGAGGATGGCCGCTTATAAGTTCCTCGTGGGTTCCAGCAAGGAGGTTCTCTGCCCTTTTGCTGATCGTGTTTTCGAGAAGTACGGCAGTGGCCCGCGTCCCAATGTAGAGAAAGATGATAGTGATCTTTAATATCATGTATTCTCATATAATGAAATAAAATTTGAATTTTATTTATGAACTTGATTCTGTCTGATGATTTATGCATTTACATTTATACATAATACTTTTTAAGGAACTTGCCATTGATAGGCATCATAGCAACTCGACCATCAAGCTCTGAAAGTTGATAAGCTCCATTTGAGAAGACTTTGCTTACGACGTAGGGACCTTCCATTTTGCATCGAATTTCCCTTTGCTCATATGAGTCATAGTCATAGGACGTCTGACTGTCAGAACAAGTTCTCCTTGCTGAAATATTCTAACTTTAACTTTGCGGTTGAAAGTCTTCGAGATACGGGCTTGGTATAACTCAATATGTTGTTGAGCCATTAATCGCTTCTCATCAAGTGCTTCTAACTCTTGAAGTCGAAGAGATCGTTATTCTCTGTAGTAAGCTCATTAGCTGTGAAACCCATATTTTTGTGCTAAATTATTATTAATGTTTTAGTATTATTATTATTAGTATTTCTAAAATTATTATTATTATTATTATTATTTAGAATGATAAAGTTATTTCAAACTTAACAACATGGCTTTTTGAGTTAAACCCAGACCCGAGTCCGAACCCAGACTCAGACCTGAGCCAAACCCAAATCTCATTTTCCTTTCTTTCTAATTTCTGACTTGTTTTTTTTTAAAAAAAATATATAAAAAAATATAATAGATAAATTTTATAGCTGGTCCCGAAGGACCAGCACCCCTCTCAACCCATGTACAACTTTTCTACTTCCCCACCCACACGTTGTTCTTTCTTTTCCTTACGTTACTCCCCTATCTTTACTCCAGCACACCACCTATTTCTCCCCACGTTCCCACTTACCACTCCCTCTCAGAGAACAATACTCTCATCTCTTCATTTTTCTCAACCACAGAACTCTCTCAACTCACGCTCACAAGGAGAAGCTCTCACAAATCTCTCTCTCACTCTCTGAGTCTTCTCCTCTCTGGAGAAAACCTAAGCCCTAACCCTACCCTTCCCCGGCGAAGTCTCCCCGTCCGTCCGCGCTCACCCGCGGCCGCGCGCCCCTGAGCGCCGCTTGCAGCGGGCCAGATCTGCCAGCGTCGCCCGTCGACGCTGTCCTCGGCCAACCGGCCGACCCCTCTGGCGAGCGCGCCCTCCGGCGCCCGTGAACCCGCCGGCCCTAGCCGCGTTCCTTTCCATCCGGCCACCCCGAGTTCATCTCGCCGGCGACCGCTCCGACAGCGCACCCCGCCGGACTCTTCCCCCGCGGCCGAGCTCTCCACCGGCGCCTCCCCCGTCCAGTGCGCGCAGCTCCCCGAGCTCGCCGAGGCCGCGCCCCGTGCCGACCTCTCCGGCCAGATCCGCCTGCGGCTCATCTCCGCGCTGTCCAGCGCGTGAGATCCTCTCCCGCAGACCCTCTCCCGTGCCCCTTTCTGCGCGTGGCCGACCCCGTTGTCGCCACTCCTGCTGTCCGGATCCGCGAAGTTCCCGCTGTCCAGATCCGCGACCCCGTGCAGCGTTGTCCGAACGTCGTTTCGGCTCTCCCCAAGTTTTTCCTGCGGCTCCCCGCCAACGGAATTTGGTAATCCCTGTTAATCATAGTAGTTCGTCCCTCCCGTAGAGTCTATGATGAGAATCGTTCCCGATTTCCCTTTGGGAAATTCGGTTAGCTGCGTTAGCATATGCTGTGATTTTGTTTGCTGGGTTTTGTGTGTTGTTGGTTTGATTTCGGGATTCCCGGATATTTCGGGAAGTTCTGTTGGTTGGGAAATTATTTCTGGTGGTTTGGAAAGTTAATTCGGTGGTTATGATTTTGGAATTATTATTTGGTTGGAACAATTGCAGGTTTATGTGGCGCATTTCCCAGTTTTGGGTTGTCCCGAAATAGGAAATGCTGCCCAAATTTTTACAAAACCTTATTTAATTTGATTTCAAAATCGGTTTTCGGAAATAAATTTTAAAACTGATTTTTCGGGCGATGACCGTACCGGTCTGTGGGCCCTGGCAAAATGCAAACGCACCGGTCCGACCGGGCGTTGTGGTATTAGCTGGATTTTGATGATGGACCGAGTCCGAGACTCTTAACATTTATTTTAAATTATTTATTTAATATTTAGGCTATTTATTATAGTCATTTATTTACTGCACTTTATTTTAATTAGATCTTTTCCTCTTATTTGATGTAAAAATAATTGTACAGGGCATAAGCCCACTCTAGGATGTTTAGCTGTGCCCTTGTATTGTGTAGCGTAGATCTTTATTTTCTTTTCTGGGTGGATGTGATCTTGGGTGGTTTTGATTAGACGTATAATCGTAGTTAGAGCGTAATTTTCTAATTAATTAAGAATTAATTATTGGATAAAAATTAGTAAATAACTAGTTCATGATTTATCACTAAAGAAAACTATATTTTTATAATATATTACAAAAACATAAAGTTTTCCAAAGTTAATTGATTCTCGTGTTATTTCCAAATAATCCAACTAACCGGCTTAATCAAACGCACGTAGTTGCGACGTAATCGTTAGCTGTAGCTTAATACAACTTAAAACCTGACTAGGATTTACTACTAGAGATTGCAACTAGCACACTTAGCCTGGTTATACAACGGTTCTAAGTCGAGTTCTCAACTGTAGGAACTCGAAGACGTACCTGACGTTCCTCCTCGGTATCGACTCGTCTTTCCAGTCATTTAATACAAGGCAAGTACATTTTGTGTTAGTTTACAATTATTTAGTAATCGTTTTAATGCAAGTTTAAACCACGATGCAATACGGAACTCTCTCTGAGAGCACTGACTGTAACTACTGTAACTATTGGGGACTGGGGGAGTAGTGTAATGAGTATGACCACATCCAAACTGTATACTGACTGTGTTAGCTTACCTCTCATACACACGGGGATAAACCATATCGTATCAATATGATACAACTGTACAACCCAAGCCGGTCATATTCATTGCCTATTCACATCACAGAAACTGTAACTGTTTTAAAACTGTAACTGCTTAGTTGATTTTCAAAACTGTTTAAAAGTGCATGATTCTATTATTATTTCAATTGTTAAATTAGCATGAATTGTACTTTGCTCCCTCCTGACTGGAGACCCAACATTTTAGGTATCATTGATGAGGCTTTGTTCCGCGATCCCAAGACGAGGATTTCGAGACTGATGAGCTGTTTGCCTGAGTTTTCTTTTCTTCTGATGTATGTAGAAAATGGTTTAAGTTGTATCTTTCATTCCATTGTAAAAGTTTAATAAAGTTTTAAATTTCCGAATTTTGAGTTGTGACAAATAGTGTTGTTGTATGGTTACCTGCTACTGAACAGCTTACTGCCGCCGTCTCAACAACGGTGCAGGCTGGGCATGATCCGGTTCGACCCAATTAGTTGGGATCGGGTCGTGACATTGGCAATGGCAATCCTTAAAGAAGGAATTTGCAGCTCTAAAGGAAGAACAGCTTCACAGCCATACACCAAAGAGAAAGGTGTAAAGCCTGTAGGTTTACGGACCGTAGTTCGGTAGGTCCAAAGACATTAGCCGAGTTTCTCACTCCAGTTCCGTTTGTTAGTGGATACAAACTTCTTAAGGAGCTTGATAATGGTTTTGTTAAAGGCTTCAGCTAAACCATTAGCGACAGGATTGTATGCTGTCGAGGCGACATTGTCAATCCGTGATCATCACAGAATCTGGTGAACTTCTGGCTGATGAATTGAGGTCCATTATCATGGATGATTCTTCGGGGTACACCAAATCTATAGATGACATGGTGTTTAACGGAGTTGATGACGCTACTGGTCTTGACTTCAGCCAGTGGTATAGCTTCAGCCCACTTGGAGAAGTAGTCCGTTATTGCTAATATGAACCGATATCCTCTAGAAGAAAGAGGATTGATGGGACCTATGACATCCATGCCCCAAGCTTCGAAAGGCCAGGAAGAAGCAGTCGGATGAAGGAATTCCGATGGTTGATGAATGAAGTCTGCATGGATTTGACAAGCACGACATTTCCTTGTATATTCAATGGCATCTAATACCATAGAGGGCCAGTAGTAACCTATGCGTCTAATGCGATCCTGTAGTTTAGGACCAGATTGATGTGCTCCACAGACACCATCGTGAGCTTCACGCAAAACTTGTTTGGCTTCATCACCAGCGAGACAGTGCAGGAGAAGACCGTCATAAGTTCGTCGATAGAGGGTCTTGGTAGTTTGATTGTAATAGAATTGGAGAGATCGTCGACGAACACTTGTAGCTTCCTTAGGATCTTCAGGGAGTATGTCATGAACCACGAAGTTGATAAAAGGAGTTCTCCAATCTTCATCGATAACATTGACTTCAGCAAAGTTGCTGAATTCAATATTACGATTGTTTTTGATGCAGAACAGTTCTCGGTTGGAGATAACTACCACCTGCTGTCTTTTGATAGGGATGGCTAAGACAGCTGTAAGATTGGCCAAAGCATCTGCTTCGGTATTGCAAGCTCTTCGAACATAATCGATGAAGAAAGCTTTGAATGATATAGCCATGTTGATTGCTGCTTCGTGATAAGGCACCAGATCTTGATGACGGACTTCATAAGTTCCTCTAACCTGATTAACAACCAGCTTAGAATCACCGTAGACTTCGAGATATTCAACGTTCAGTTGTTTGGCTAACTGAAGGCCGATGAGTAGAGCATTGTACTCTGCTACATTGTTGGAGCAAGATTCATCTAGAGAGTAGGCTCTTTGGATAGTTGATCCGTCTGGAGAAACGAGAACAACTCCGATTCCTGCTACAATGGCACCATTGGGTCCGATTCTAGATGCACCATCGAAGAATAGACGCCAGGTTGGAAATTCTTCTAAGATCATGTTGACTTCCAATGTCTCGTCTGGAATTTCATCATATAGCTTGGATGTTTCTGGTACAGGATGAGCTGCTAAGAAATCTGCCAGCGCTTGACCTTTGACAGACTTTTGAGGAACATTCACCATGTCATATTGAGCTAGCAGGATTGCCCATGTAGCCAGCCGAGAATTAAGTGTGCTGGGCTTCTTCATGAGAACCCGAAGAGGATTAACCCGGGATATGACATGAATAGTTTGCCCAATGATGTAATGCCTTGTCTTCTGCACAGCGAACATAAGAGCTAGGCACTCGACCGAACTATAACGGTGTTCAGTACCAATCATAGTACGACTGAGATAATAGATGGCTTGTTCATGACCTTCTTTGTTCTTTTGGGCGAGTAAAGCACCCAATGAATGGTCTATAGCACGGACATACATTAAGAATGGAATGCCAGAGATTGGTGGCACCAAAACTGGTGGGTTCATAAGATATCTTTTGATGTCGTCGAATGCTTGTTGACATTCTTCAGTCCAAATTAAAGATACACCCTTCTTCATTAGCTGAGTGAATGGTCTGCAGCGTCCAGACAAGTTCGAAATGAATCGCCTGATGTACGCAAGTCGGCCTTGAAATCCTCATAGCTCTTTTAGGTTGCGTGAAGGACGCATCTCTTGAATGGCTTTGATCTTCTCGGGATCCACGTGTATACCCTTAGAGGTAATGACGAAGCCGAGAAACTTGCCACTAGAGACACCCAAGAATGACTTGGTGGGATTCATCTTGAGTTGATTTTGACGCATGAGATTGAAGATTGTTCTCAAATCTTGATATGATCTTCTTTTAGACGACTTTTGACGGCGATATCGTCAACATAGCATTCGACTATTTTGCGAAAATGTTCTCTGAAGATGGTACTCATAGCCCGTTGGTAGGTTGCACCAGCGTTCTTGAGACCAAATGGCATCACTGTGTAGCAATAAACTCCCCGAGGAGTGCGAAAAGATGTGTGTTTTCATCTTCGGGATTCATCTTGATCTGATTGTATCCAGAGAATCCATCCATAAAAGATATTCGCTCGAACCCACAAGTGTTGTCAATCATGACGTCCGTAATAGGGAGAGGAAATTCATCTTTCGGACATGCTTCATTAAGATCCCGGAAGTCAATGCAGACTCGAACTTTGCCGGTTTTCTTCAGGACTGGAACAACATTGGCTACCCAATCAGGATGTTGTTCTTCTCTAATAAAGCCACAAGCGATAAGCTTCTTGACTTCATCATCAATTGCGTCCATCATTTAGGTTTGAATCGCCTTTGCTGCTGTTTGACTGGTTTAGCATTGGAAAGAATGTTTAGTTTGTGAGTAGCAATCTTAGGATCTAAACCTGGCATATCCTCGTAACTCCAAGCAAAACATCAATGTATTCTTTAATATGAAGTATCAACTCTTGCTTATCTGCTTCTGGAAGATTCTTGCTAATAAAGATAGGACGAGGCGACTCGCTTTCTCCTACATCAATTTGAACTAGTTGATCTTCAGTAGGAGGTTCTCTTTGTTCAAATCGGAGTACCCATTGATTATCCATCTGTTGAGCCCAAGGATCTGTTTCAGAACTTTCTTCAATGTCTTCATCATATCCTTCCGGGAGTTCAGCAGAAACTATATTAGAAGATACGATTATACGATGGATTTCACCGACGCTGGTATCAGAATCCCATGACCTGGAATCAGAAGAATTAGAACGTTCTTCACTATCAGAGTCAGAGACTGCTGGGGATAACATCGGAGGAGAAGCATATCCGAGACCTCTTTTGGTTCTACTGTAATATCTCTGACTTTCCTTGTGGAACAGCGGTACGGAGGGAGTCTTTCTTTCTTACCGTAGTTGAGGCCACTTTTGAAGTCGTAACCCATCTTTCGGACGATGTCTTTTGATTGTTGACTGTAACGACGGAATTGAAGATGTCCCGTATCGTTAAGTTTGCTATCATCCGTATAGCTGAATTATTTTTCTGGTCCTTTACTAAAAAGTATTGGACTTTCACCTTTCTTTCGAGAAGGGCAAATACGGTAAGAATCGTCTGGGTCTTTAAATGAGACTTCTGTCTTAAGAGATTGTACAACTCCCATGGTAATTGATTGGAAGCTATCTAACATATCCAAATAGCATTTAGTATAATAAATAACATCAGTATACTGGAAAGTAGGTGCTTTTTCATTGATTTGTACATCAGTATTTACAACAGGACCTTTAGCCTTAGCATGCTTAGTCAGATTAATTACAAGAGGGGAAGAAGAAGAACGTGGGGGAGGCTTGTTACGACGGAGGTCAATAACAAGTGGCTCAGAGGAAGTGAGCTCCCTTTTTTCCTTGTTGCGAGTGAGATCAACAACAAGTGGCTCAGAAGGAGTGAGCTGCTTTTTGTCCTTGTTACGATGTAGGTCGATAACAAGTGGCTCAGAAGAGGTGAGCTCCCTTTGATCTTGATCAGCATCAACTGACTTCTTTTGAACCGGCAAGTGAATAGCCAGTGGTTTAGAAGAGTGGATGTGAAACTCGCCCTTTGACAGGTATGATAAGAGTGTCTTTGGACATTGCTTCTTGTTCTTCCTCAGTGTCTAAGGCTAACACAATCTTCATGAATTCATCCTTGTACATCCGAGCGTCGTTGCAGTATGCTTCAACGCCTTTGAAGGGATAAAGATCCGCAACTTCCTTATGGACCTCTCCCTTATCATCAACATATTTGAAACATTGATGAAGGGTTGATGGAACAATATTATGCTCATAAGAATGGTCTCCCCAATAGAGCATTATAAGAACAACCATGATTGTCAATGATATAGAAGGTAACTTTTGTGCGAAGATTACCTATTTAGAATTTTAAGCGAATCTTGCCCAAAGGTTCACTCCTTCCCTGATTGAATCCAAGGATGGTGGTGATTGTAGTGGAGAGACTATGCACATGAATTTTCAGAGCATCGAGCATTGTTTTCGGTATGATACTGAGAGCAGATCCTGGATCTATCAGGATACGATCGACTTTCATCGAATCAATATCCTGTATAGTAGAGAGGACGATCATGCCTATTGTCCTCCATCAACATGTCATCTTGTGTGAAAGTAATATTCGGAATCAACTCCAGAACACTATGACAATGTAGACAAGAGACTGGTTCTGCTTCCGATTCTT
>JANAVB010041464.1:0-15420 GCA_029216955.1 Iris pallida
TATATATATATAATATATATTAGTCTTAAGAATAGAAAAGAAAAGAAAAAGAAAGAAAGAATAATAACAAACCAAAACACACGCACCCGCACAAAGCAGCAGCAGTGCTTGCGCCCCCCCTTTTCCATGTTAACCGAGCGGCCCTTCCTATTATAACCCGACGTGTATATATAGTATATATATAATTTTTAGAGAGAGAAAGAGAGAGAGATTTTCACAAAACTCAAACCCTAGCCGTCACCCAACCCAGCGTACACCCTGACGTCGTCGGCTACCAACCCGGGGCCGTCCATCGCCGAAAAAAGTACAACGAGCATCCCACTCGTGCGTAGAAACTGTCAACAAAGAGCCAACTTCGGAGCGACGTTTCTCCGCGCACGCTAGATCAATCTTCGAGCCATTTCTTCCGGTATGATCCTAACATATACCCCTTTAATTTAGTTCAAATAGTTTGTGCCGATTCGTACCATGTGCGACGAAAAACAAGTTCCAAAATCGAGAAAAAACTCGATTTTCTGGGTTTAGAAACTGTCCCAAAACACCAACTTTGTGGCCGATTTGCGACCAGCGTGTTGCAAGTTTTCAAAATCGGTTTGAAGAGACTTGGAGACAACCTATAGGGCTTTAAAATATTTTTTGTAGAACTGAATTTCATGCAATGTACAGAAAGTTATTGATTTGTGAAGTTGGAGAAAAAACCGATTTTTCAAAAGTGGATTTTAGTAAAATTGTCCCGATACGCCGTCCGTCCCGTCAATCCGGACGACGTGGTCACGAACCGAAAGAATCGAAAGATGCGTATCGACTTCGTGGTCGTGTGGGCTTTGACGGAATTCAAATTGGTCGCGTGTGCGCGACGAATTTGATACGTATACATCAAAAATTTACCGTATCGGCCTTTTGTATATTTGTCAATTACTTTGTGCACACTCATCAAATCGCGACGAAACTTGCGCCATTGGACTCAAAATATTTTTTTGGTCCTGTATGCCCAGTTTGGTCCGATTCTGAGACCGTTGATTGGGACGCCATTTTGGCGGGCCCATAATCCAACTTAATGGATAATTTTGTGCACAGTCCACCGGAATCCAAAATTGGACATACCATTGGGTTCGTCTCGTCAAAGTGGACCTGTAGATATATAGTTTGATGACTTTAGAGACAGTAAATTCTGGCATATTTTTCGGTGCAAAGTGGGTGCAACGGCGGACACCATTTTGACCAGAAATTATCGTTTTGCCCCTGTGTCCAGAATTGGACTTATGGGTAGGCATTTCTAGCTAATTTGACCATTCTGAGAACGTTGGTAATGTCTGTTTCAGCATTAGGAGATAGTTGTGCGAGTTGACCGTTTTTGGCTCATTGAGTAGGTGGTAGTTTCGATTTTCTCAGCTCAGGACGACAGGCGAGTACATTCTCTGATAGTTTTCATTATCTTGATATCTACTATATTAGATTCAGTTGTAGTATTATACTTGATTCTCGACACGAGGATACACGAACTAGTATACGTGAATCTCGTCATGAGATGTCATTCCTGGTTTACCTGGTATATGAGTACATTGTTCGATAATATTTCTTGTACTTGTATAGACACCGATTTGGGAGTGGGCTGGCCCCCTACTCTTCGAATCCCATGTCATTACCTGTCATGTCTGGATTTATTATACTACTCGGGGATGGAGAGTTATTAGAGGTTATGTGATCATTACCCTCACTTATTTATTACTTGCGCATAGCTCCACCCTCACAACACGTAGGATGTAGCCTGACTTTATACTTCTTGTGCATAGCTTTCCACTTTGGCCGGCCTGATTCCTATATTATTATACTACTTGTGCATAGCCGGTTAAATGGAACAGCCTGATCTTGACCCAAGCCGATCATATAACGCTCTAATATCTCATGGCACTTTATTTTTATGCTTACATCATACCTCAGATTACTTTCTATTTATTTATATTCCAGTTTTATCTTATATCTCACACATGACATGATATCCAGTTCTCTTGTACCGTTTACTTTCAGTCTTGATATTCCATCTTGTATTTCATTATGATTGTCTCTTATAGTATTTGTCAATTCACATGGAACTGCTGTTAGCATTTGTACTTGCTCATATCCTGACAGGATAACCTCCGTTGTTTTTCAGAGGATTTAGATGCAGATTGTCTGACCTACTATGGGTTTGGCAAAGATGGAGCCTACGAACAGGACCAGCCTGTGGACCCGGTGCTCGTAGAGGACGCACCGCCAGTAGTGACCTAGTTCACCTAGATTTTGTCTTGATAACATTCCAGTTTGATACTTTGAGACTTGTAGTTTTTATTTTGGGATATTGTTTTATGTCTTGGTCTCTGAACTTGTGATTATGGCTCGGCACTATTTCAGACTATTTATTCTCATCTTTATCTTTATCTTTATCATCGTGTTTATCTTCCTTAGAATTATGTGATTGAGTTGTGAATATATTCCTCCGTGCGGAGATGACAGGTTATATTATTGTGTCTTATATTCTATATATTCTAGATGACTTTTACAGCGTTCTACCGCCGATACTGCGGCGTAGGCTAGACGTACCCACGTGCTCGTGCCCCTAAATAGGGTGCGGGTCGTGACACATTTTATGGTGGCCCATGTAGGTCAGAGTCGCAACTAGTGCGATTTCGTAATGGTGCTCGACTTAGAGTGCTAATTACGAGCCTGCTGTTAGGATATAGGTTCTAGGTTATGATAGGAGTTACTCAATCACATAATAGGAAAATTCTAATCTTTTGAGTACCATGACAAACTCTTCTTGCAATTCAAAATAAATTGTCCTTCCTTGACGATATCTTATCATGTGCCATATTGATCTCTTTGCTTAGGACTTTTGAGAGATTCCTATGACGACCCTTGAGAATCTTGGTTGAATGTCAATTTAAAATCCTTTCCTTTTGTTTCTGTTTGCCTTTGTTTCTTATTATTGAATTTGATTTTTGTTAGATTATCGCTGATTTTGATTTTTCATATCGAGATGAATTTTATGGCCTGAATTACGGTATTTTTGATAACATATGTTGACGGGAATAACAGAAAAGGTAAAACGTCTACTTGGTTATGGAACCTGGAGTTTGTCGCAGCTATATTAGCCGGCGTGGCAGAAACGTAGAGACCTGACTTCGGATGTACATATCTTGGTCATAAGATTTGAGATTTCTCGCAACTATACTAGTCGGTGTGGCGAAGATTCCAAACGATATGATTATAGAGGTGCATACCTAGTTACGGAATCTACCGTTTATCACAGCCTTGCTTACTGGCGTGGCGAGGATTCCGAGTATCATGATTTAGTACAGACGTGTATGATTATCAGATTGTATCTTGAGAAGGGTCGTAACATATCATCTCTATCATTTCACTTATGTTTTATATATTCTGTTCCATCCTCAATTAGCTTCGGAATAAGGATACTTTCGATTCTTTAGTCCAGGTCCATGTAGATTCTCATTTCATTATAGGTTATTCGTAGTGTGATGTCTTGATGATTTGCAATTGGTCTGTGTCCTTGAGTAATTGTGTCAATAGTTTAGAGTATAGTTAGAAAGTATTGTATATGATTGTTGATAATTAAATATAGATGAGAACCCTAGTGTGATTAATAAGTGTTAAGGTTGGAGTTGCGCCAGGTACCAGAATAGGAGTACACTAGTAACTAGAGATGAAGTATTTCAAGTGTTATAGAAGTTTAGACACCAACAGTTTAGTTTCTAGTTGTCAAGACTTGGGTAGACACCCTAGAGAGAGTATCATAGATAGACGAATGTTCTTCCGTGACTTTGATTTCTGGAGCGTCAGAGAAGCCAATCTCTGGAAACTTCCTTCATGAGTTGTAGTAGACAAGATTATCTTCATTTTGATATATCATGTCCCACTCAAACTCGTTCTCTTGTACTATATTTGTATCACACAACTTTTGGATCAATTTGGGCCATTGACCATTCCCACTTTTATTTATGATTATCAAATGCACATTACCATGACTTTTAATTTAGGAGCACAAGACTACTTGTTTTCTTAAAACCAACTTCATATGCATGATCTAGACAAGACACCCTACGCCCATAACCTTCGTGTCCTACTCAGGCAAACCATCTTGTGCTTTATTTTATCACACAACTTTTCTGACACAATGCCCAATCTTGATTCACCCCACGAAGTCATTTTATTTTCGACTCGAATTGGGGGCACCATTTCGACCCAAACTGTTGACCCAAAATATAGACACGACCCACATTAAGCCTACTACCCATATGACACTTGTGTCCCATTCAACTGAGCCCCGCATGCTACTTATTTACCCGCATTCATTTGAGGAAGACAATAGAATGTAGTATCCCATAAGTGTAGTATAGTATCCTGGATAGAGTGTGCCAGTAAATGGAGATCTTTTCGGGTCACAAGAGCTTGAAGTACGTGTTCACCCAGAAGGAATTGAACATGAGGTAGAGGCGTTGGCTTGAGCTGATGAAGGACTTCGATATCCCCTTGCAGTACCATCCAGGAAAGGCCAACGTAGTTGCAGGTATCCAGTCGCTATGTATTTGACGATAGATCGTCATCTATTGGCCGATCTGGATAGTTTGGGTATCGAGGTGACCGTTTCGGGCATGAAGGTTAAGTGTGGGGTTTACAGATTCATTCTGCGTTGATGGACAGGGTAAGATCAGCACAGTTTGATGACGTGACCTTGAGGAGCATCAGGGAGCAGGTGGAGGCCGGATTGCTAGACGATTTCTCTATAGCCGGAGATGGGTCACTGAGGCACGGTACTAGATTGTGCATTCTGAGGGGAGAACTTCGGAAAGAGATTCTGCAGGAAGCATATTGTTCCCAGTACTCTATGCATCCTGGAGCCAATAAGATGTACAGAGACCTGAGGGAACATGTGTGGTGGTATGGCATGAAGCGAGATGTAGCTCAGTTTGTATCTCGATGCTTAGTGTGCCAGCAGGTGAAAGCCGAGAGACAGAGGCCGGGTGGTCTGCTTCAGCCACTACCCATTCTAGAGTGGAAGTGGGAGCACATCACTATGGACTTTGTATCTGGACTTCCACGATCTTCAGGAGGAAAAGACGCGATTTGGGTCATCGTTGATAGATTGACCAAATCGGCCCACTTATTATCTTTCAAGGTGAGACTATCTACGGAGAAGCTGGAAGAGATATATGTGCGGCAGATAGTCAGATTGCACGGAGTTCCTATGAGCATAGTCTCTGATCGGAATAGTCGTTTCACTTCCCACTTTTGGAGGAGTTTGCATACTAGCTTGGGCACTCAGCTCAAGTTCAGTACCCGCGTATCACCCCCAGACAGACGGGCAGTCAGAGAGGACCATCCAGACACTCGAGGATATGCTTCGTACTTGTGTGTTAGATTTCGGGGGATCTTGGGAGGACCATCTTCACCTGGTATAGTTTGCTTACAACAACAGCTATCAGGCCAGTATAAAGATGTCGCCATTTGAGGCTCTATACGGACGGATGTCGTACTCCTTTGTCATGGAATGATGTCGGTGAGAGAGTTTTGCTTGGCCCAGATGGTGGTAGATGCAACAAAGAAGGTTAAGTTGATCAGGGATAGACTTCGGGTGGCTCAGGATAGACAACGGCATTGGGCCAATAGCTACCGGAGACCGTTAGAGTTCGAGGTTAGCGATATGGTGTTCCTGAGGATTTCCTGACACGGGGCACGATTTGTTTTGGCCGAGGCGGGAAGCTTAGTCCGCGCTTTATCGGACCTTTCACTATTCTTGGAAGGGTCGGTGCAATGGCCTATCGACTAGACTTGCCGCCTACGCTCGAGGGAGTCCATAACGTGTTCCATGTGTCGCAGTTGAGGCGGTACGTGGCAGACCCTAGTCAAGTATTGGATCACTCTGAGTTAGAGGTGGGGCCTACTCTCCGCTATCCAGAGCAGCCTGTGGAGATTCTGGATCGTCGGAGAAGGTGCTCCGGAACCAAGTCATTCCTTTGGTTCGCGTCACATGGAGGCATCACTCTCAAGGAGAGTCTACCTGGGAGAGGGAGGACGAGGTGCGGAGCGTTACCCTTATCTCTTCGAGCCTTGAGGTATTTTTTTTTCTTGCTACAGTTATTGTGCTAGTTTGCTCTAATTTTGAGGACGAAATTTTTTTTAGGAGGGTTGATTTGTCACCCCCAATTTTATTAATAGGGCTAATATGGTCATTTGCATTATTTTTTATTTTAATATTATTTAAATATTATTTTAGTGTTTTTATATTATTATTTAAATAGATATTTTATCGATAGTGTTATTATTTATAAAAAGTTTAATATATATATTATATATATATATATATAAGTATTTAGTTTTTTTATAAATAAATTCTAATTTTATTTATATATATTTTGGGTAATAATTCATTTATTGGAATATATACATATATTCCAATAAATGATATATATATATATATATATATATATTATATATATATATATGTATATGTATTATGTATGTATGTATGTGTATGTATGCATGTATTTAGTGTGTGTATATATAAATATATATATATATAATATACATATATTAGTCTTAAGATAGAAAATAAAAGAAAAGAAAAAGAAAGAAAGAATAATAACAAACCAAAACACCGCACCCGCACAAAGCAGCAGCAGCTGCTCGCGCCCCCCCTTTTCCATGTTAACCGAGCGGTCCTTCCTATTATACCCGACGTGTATATATAGTATATTATAAATTTTTTAGGAGAGAAAGAGAGAGAGATTTTCACAAAACTCAAACCCTAGTCCTCACCCCAACCCAGCGTACACCCCGACGTCGCCAGCTACTAACCCGGGGCCGTCCATCGCTGGAAAAAGTGCAACGAGCATCCCACTCGCGCGCAAAACTGTCAGCAAAGAGCCAACTTCGGAGCGACGTTTCGTCGCGCACGCTCGATCAATTTTCGAGCCGTTTCTTCCGGTATGATCCTAACATATAGCCCTTTAATTTTCTTCAAAGTTCGTGCCGATTCGCACCATGTGCGACGAAAAACGAGTTCCAAAATCGAGAAAAAATTCGATTTTCTGGGTTTAGAAACTGTCCCGAAATACCAACTTTGTGGCCGATTTGCGACCGACGTGTTGCAAGTTTTCAAAATCGGTTTGAAGAGACCTGGAGACAACCTATAGGGCTTTAAAACCTTTTTTGTAGAACTGAATTTCATGTAATGTACAGAAAGTTATTGATTTGTGAAGTTGGAAAAAAAATTAATTTTTCAAAAGTGGATTTTTAGTAAAATTGTCCCGATACGCCGTCCGTCCCGTCAATCCGAAGACGTGGTCACGAACTGAAAGCATCGAAAGCTGCGTATCGACTTCGTGGTCGTGTGGGCTTTGACAGAATTCAAATTGGTCGCGTGTGCGCGAAGAATTTGATACGTATCCGTCAAAAATTTACCGTATCGGCCTTTTGTATATTTGTCAATTACTTTGTGCACACTCATCAAATAGTGACGAAACTTGCGCCATTGAACTCGAAATATTTTTCTGGTCCTGTATGCCCAGTTTGGTCCGATTCTGAGACCGTTGATCGGGATGCCATTTTGGCGGACCCACAATCCCACTCAACGGTGATTTTGTGCACAGCCCACCGGAATCCAAAATTGGACATATCGTTGGGTTCGTCTCGTCAAACTGGACCTGTAGATATATAGTTTGATGTATTTAGAGACAGTAAATTCTGGCACGTTTTTCGGTGCAAAGTGGGTCCAACGACGGACACCATTTTGACCCAAATTACCGTTTTGCTCCTGTGTCCAGAATTGGACTTATGGATAGGCGTTTCTAGCTAATTTGACCATTCTGAGAATGTTGGTAATGTCTGTTTCAGCATTAGGAGACAGTTGTGCGAGTTGACCGTTCTTGGCTCATTGAGTGGGTAGTTTCGATTTTCTCAGCTCAGGACGACAGACGAGTACATTCTCTGATAGTTTTCATTGTCTTGATATCTACTATATCCGATTCAGTTGTAGTGTTATACTTGATTCTCGACACGAGGATACACGGACTAGTATACGTGAATCTCGTCATGATATGTCATTCCTGGTTTACCTGGTATATGAGTACATTATTCGATATTGTTTTCTGTACTTGTATAGACACCAATTTGGGAGTGGGCTGGCCCCCTGCTCTTCGAATCCCGTGTCATGACCTGTCATGTCTGGATTCATTATACTACTCGGGGATGGGGAGTTATTAGAGGTTATGTGATCATTACCCTTACTTGTTTATTACTTGCGCATAGCTCCACCCTCACCACACGTAGGGTGTAGCCTGACCTTATACTACTGTGCATAGCTTTTCATTTTGTCCGGCCTGATCCCTATATTATTATACTACTTGTGCATAGCCGGTCAAATGGAACAGCCTGATCTTGACCCAAGCCGATCACATAACGCTCTAATATCTCATAGCACTTTATTTTTATGTTTACATCATACCTCAGATTACTTTCCATTTTTTTATATTCCAGTTTTATCTTATATCTCACACATGACATGATATCCAGTTCTCTTGTACCGTTTTACTTTCAGTCTTGATATTCCATCTTGTATTTCATTATGATTGTCTCTTATAGTATTTGTCAATTCACATGGAACTGCTATTAGCGTTTGTACTTGCTCATATCCTGACAGGATAACTCTCGTTTTTTTTCAGAGGATTTAGATACAGATTGCCCGACCTACTACGGGTTTGGCATAGATGGAGCCGACGACCAGGACCAGCATGTGGACCCGTGCTCGTAGAGGACGCACCGCCAGTAGTGACCTAGTTCACCTAGATTTTGTCTTGATTATATTCCAGTTTGATACTTTGAGACTTGTAGTTTTATTTTGGGATATTATTTTATGTCTTGGTCTCTGAACTTGTGATTATGGCTCGGCACTATTTCAGACTATTTATCTCATCTTTATCTTTATCTTTAGCATCGTGTTTATCTTCCTTAGAATTATGTGATTGAGTTGTGAATATATTCCTCCGTACGGAGATGACAGGTTATATTATTGGTCTTACATTCTATATATTCTAGATGACCTTTACAGCGTTCTACCGCCGATACTGCGGCGTAGGCTGGACGTACCCACGTGCTCGTGCCCCTAAACAGGGTGCGGGTCGTGACACAATTTTACTCATTTCAAGTACATAGTCTTGTTACCAATCGTCAAACGTGAAAAATTTGGGATGACAAAATACGAGTATATAACGGCTCAATGCAAAAAAAATACGTTCAAAAATTTAATCTAATTTTCGAAAAATGGAAATATTGAGATTAGAAACTTCACAGTCTTAAATATGTTGTCAAATTTGTTAATTAAATATGTTTCCACAATATTTTTTGTGCCAATTAAACGGAGTATGGCATTACAAGAGTTAAAACGAAAGAAAATACTATTCTCCGTGTTTTATTAACGGAGAATAGCATTGTCCGTTTTGAATTACACGGAGAATAGCATTCCCAGTGTTAAAACGATTGAGGATTCTATTCGCCGTTTAATTTGGAAAGGAGAACGACATTCTCCGTTTAATTTGAAACGGAGTATAACATTCCCAGTGTTAAAATAACATTAGTTCATTCTTCGTTTTAATTTAAACGAAGAATGATATTCTCCGTGTCATTTGAAACGGAAATTCTATTCTCCGTTTTGAATTGCACTGAGAATGCCATTCCCCGTATTAAAACGATTGATAATGCTATTCTCCGTTTAGTTTGAAACGATTGAGGATGCTATTCTCCAACCCTATTGTAAGCATCTGTCCCTTCAAAATGACTTTTATACATATAAAAAGAAGTAAAAAAAGTTGTCTTGGAAGTTGAATAAATGCATTTTTATCTAATTGTCTTCTCAAACTTTTGTATTGGAGACATATTTTTTATCTAATTGTCTTGTGTGAATGACATCTTGCCATATAGGAAAGACATTGTCTTAAGTCAACGACGTTTCATTTGATTCCATTTGCTCTTTGTCGCTATTTTGCTTTCGTACTTTATAATTACGAAAATCGTGACCTGATTTTTTACAAACTCTACAAGTTCTAGGCTTCGGGATAGTCTGACTTACTGTAGGCTGGCTTGATTTCCCTTGAGAAGGCCTTCTTTTTGTTGCTACCGGAGTTTGGCTCTTTTAAAGCTTCATCATGCACTCCATGAACTGCATCAGCTACCATTTGTTCTTCTTCACCAATATCGGTCACCATTTCTTCCAACTCCATCAGAACAGACGACATCAACTCCGTTCCCCTCTCTTGAATTTTGCTTGATTTTTTTACAATAGTATGTAAACATATTAACTTGTTCATTAATACCACCATACCTTCTGCTCTCAATAATGTCTGGGTGGATGAATCTTCTTTCTACGCCATGTCCGGAGAGATAACTCTCATTGCAATCCTTAAGCCAACAAGATTTTATCAAGTTCTTTGGAATATCTCCAATTGGCAATCTCTTCATTGCTAAAAAATATGCCTACAAGGAATTCCCTTGGTCTCCATCCACAAGCATTGACATTTTATGATGTTGTCGGCCCGATCAAATGTAACCATCCGGTTGACACTGTTTGGCGACATATACTTTTGGATAGTACAAACTTCTGTCTCTCTTATGATGTGATGATGGAGAACAGTGTATGCATCAGAACGTGTGGTTTCCTTCCTTACCTCTATAAATACCGTTTTAGTGTAAATTGCGGCAAATTTATCTTCTATCACGGCCATGCTAGTTTGATTCACAACTGGTGTTGAGGGTTTATCAGTGACATGCTTACTCATCTGGCCGTAACGTAAGGCCGTCAAACCGTAGTCACAATTTTGAAGGGCCTTCCATAGTGGCAGCTTCTCATTCAAAAATCTTTTCAGAAATGCGTTCAAAGATTCACATCTATTTGTTGCAGTAGAACCACCAAAATAATTTCCACGTAGAAATGTGTCCGTCCATCGCTGCCTCGTTCTGTACAATGTAGTGGTCTACTCATTGTTCTCTACATTATAATCCGTTAGCATCTGCTGCCAACAGTTTTCAAATTCTTCGACTGAATAGTACCTGTTTAGAAAACATGGACAGTAACTAAAGTTGTAATATTGTAACAACAACATACTTCAAAGTAAGTAGCAAGTATGCGATGTACCTTTTAATCAGAAGACTCAATTTATTTGCAAAACCCTCTCAGTGTACATGTTTGGCTGCATTGTTTATGATATGCCATGAGCACGTTCGATGAACTATGCTGGACATTAAATCCTCAATTGCTTTATTCATGGATCTGCAACCATCCGTGAGAACTATCACTGGTAATTTGCCATTCATACACTCTTGGAATTTTTTTTAAACAGGAGAATATGTCTCTCCAGTCTCATTATGAATCATTGCAAACCCAAACACAAGTCATTGCATGATTGTTTGTACCTACTAGAACCACCAACGGCATTTGACTTCTATTTGTTTTATATGTAGAATCAAATGCTAGTGAATCTCCAAATAATTCGTAATCAAAACGACATGCACCGTTAGCCCAAAGAGATGGGTCAATCTGGAATCTTCGTCTATCTTGTACGCGTAGAAAAAATCTGGGTCAATACTTTCCTTAGATTGAAGAAATCTAAGTGTTGTCGTAGCATCAACGTTGTCTAGTGCTTACTATCTTGAGCTAGAGCGTTGTATAAATTCTTTTTTGTCCATCCAACCTTATCCCAGCCACCTTTCTTGTGGATAATTAAATTCCATATCTGTCCAGTCCCCATTCCCGATTGCTTCATAAGCTTAACTTTTTCCAACTCTGCGGGTGATATCTTACGATGGGATCTCAAAAAAAACTGTTTCATAATCATTCGCCAGGCTATGGTTGTGAAGTACATAAATTTTTTGACGGCCCATATCTTTGTAGAATTGGTGTACCCAATACAAAAAATTGCTTTACTGTAATGCCCCGCTCCGTACGGTGCATTATGATGAGTTATTGACTCGAAGAGTTACGTTGGCCAAAGGTAAGTTTGAGTCGATTGGAATCTATGAATTAAATCGATGCAAAGGATAAGTCCCGTTTGAGTAAGTGCTAATTTTAGTTGATCTGGTGTGCAGGCTATGCTTTTACGCTGGACGATAAGAGGTCGGCATTTTGCCTTATTCAGTTAAGTGTTTGCGAAACCAAATCGTAGCCTTGCAACGGATTATGGCATGGACACGATAGGCCAAATCAACCGAGTAGTTCAAAGGAATGGCTAAGTCGAGATTTATCTATGCGACCAAGTTATGGAAGCGAGCCGCTTCAGCTCGACGAAACGACAAGGCGTATCGGCTTAAGGTGGGCGGGTTCTTGACTCTCTCCCTATTTCTTTATGTCTAATAAAATATATCATTTTATGCGTAGATGCTATCGAGTTAGCGAGCGTGGTTCGACGAGTAAAGTTCTTAGTATGTGTTGAACACTAAGGTAGAACATCGAACATTGAACAATTGAAGCGAAGTACATCAAGTGTACGAGTCGCGGTAGGACGGTGATGGTAGAACATTGAAAGACAATATCGAGATGTGCATCACGTGTACGCCTCTAAGAACATTGAACACTAGGCGTAGAATATTGATTTCGGCGCTAAGCGTGCCCTCGTGCACGGAAGCTATGAAACGACCAAGTAACTACGAAATTAGGCTAGATGAATAACTTATGAATGGAACACGTTGAGTATGAGTACGGGATGTCTAAGCCGTTGGGCGTCGTGCATCAATATAGATGTGTTGGGGCATAACGTCGAAGAAATTTGAGATAGAGATAGATATGTTTACATTTATGGAACGTGAGATTGGATGAATGATATGATTTGTCTGCTATAGCGCGTATTGCATGGTCAATGGACTCGGATGGCCCGTGCACGGGTGCAGCTTCCCTTGGACGGTTACGACCGGGGCACCGGGACCATTCGGCCTAGGAGGAAATTATGTATGGTATTTATGGTGCACATCATTCGGACGGTTTACGACCGGCCAATGTTGTGATAAGCTACTATATCAGTAAGTTTGGGATCCTTCGGATATTGGATTAGCAACCCATATCGAAGCGATCATAGGCTTACACAAAAGAGATACCAAGTCCATTACGGTACGAACACCATGACCTTCATATAGATAGGACCGGTAGGCTGAGATTAGAGTTGGGTGCAGGCACAGGGCCTGCTACCCTTATGCATATGGTTAAGTTTATGGTTGGTTGGTTGCGAATCGTATGAGTTATGTAAAGTTCTAACCATTGCAGACTAGACAAAATGGGACGGGAATGAGCACGATCATTATGTTTATGTTTCATATTATGTCTAACTGTATCTGCTGCAGGAACATGACATTGGACACATTTATGATAAGATGATATACTTGAATATTGCCATGAAACCGATCCTAAGGCTAAATAGAAAGATCACCAAATAATGCTGCATGTTCTACAATATACTAAGTGTTTGGTTTGGGTGCGTGTGGGTCTTGATCAGTGCCATACGAGGACGAAAGTACTAATCCCCCACTAGTTTGTGTACAGGTTCAGGTATGATCGTCCTGGGGTGGGGCTTGGCTTGGACGCGCCGAGGCATGGAGTCCTTAGCGTTCAAGAGGAGCTACCGCATAGGCGTTCGAACGTGCAACATGGAGATGTTCGGCCGAAGACTACTTGTTGGCTATAAAGAGGCATAATGTATGGAACAATGTAATCCTTTGTGAGCTAGAGGGATCATGAGCGTTGTAGCCAATTGGCATATATGTTGGGCTATTCAGAGCCTTTGTAATATTTAGTTTGTTATCAATGAAAGAGATTCGTTATACTTTGTTTCCTTTCGCTGCTTATGTTATCAATTTGAGATAAATACTATGTAAACCTGTTATCTTGCCTTGCACGAGCGCAACTCCAGGCTCGTGCGGAATCACGCCCCAGCAAGGACGATGATTCGGTAAAATCTAGCGAGGACGAGCGATTTCCCGGATCGGGGCGTGACAAGTTGGTATTAGAGCGGTTCCATCCTCTGGACCGTGCATGAATCTCTTTGACCCTCAGTTGCTTCACTATCGAGTTCAGTTGACTCTAAGTTATTTTCGCAATCGCATGGCTCATGGATCTGTTCGATGCTACATTGGATGTTCCATACAATAAGTCTATATTAAGTGCGTCTGCCACAAGTATGTCATTACTATTATGCTAGTTGCACGAAGTGCAACGAGTTATTGAATGTTGGTCGCATGAAGTGCAACTAATATGGTGATATTGGTTGCACGAAGTGCAATGATATACGTATTGTTGATCGCACGAAGTACGAGGAGATATGTGTTGTTGGTTGCACGAAGTACAATGGGTCGATATGTGAGGTGATGCGTGTTATGTTGCTATTCGAACGGTTATGTGTTGTTGGTTGCACGGAATACAGCGTCGTGAATCGTTTGTTGCATCAGTACAACGAGTCGACATGGTAAGATACGTGTTGTATGGCTATGCGGATGGATAGCGATATGTTGGACGAGATTGAGAAATGACCTTAAGTTCCAAGAATGAGTTGTTGCACGAGTTGCAATGAGTGAGATTGGAAGATCGTGGATGCGGTAATAACGAGTCGAGATGGTTGCTAAGTCGAGTTTGAGTAGGCGAACATATGTTGGTCGAATGTCACGTTGAGCTTCAAATAAGTGAATGTTGCGTATGTGATCGATATGATTGCCAAGGTACGGTTAGATAAAATGTATGACGAACTTGAGAAAACGATAGGGCATGTTGGTCCAGTTGTTGTGCCAACTCGAGTAAGAAGAACGCTAGAGCTGAGATCGGAAGGATCGCCATACGGGATAGTTGATTGGAAAATAGATGTCGGACCTATGCAGAGTGTGATGTTGAGTATTAACTCGATTTCGAGTGGTATATGCAATACCACTTGTGTGATCATGTAGCGAAGTATTGTATCGATAAAGATAGCCTCGATTCTGAGTGGTATATGAAATACCACTTAGCGATAGCTATGTTAAGCCTTTCATGACTTGCAGTAGAATGTATCGATACGAATGTGTTGATTACGATAAGTTTGTCCTCAACGGACGGAGTAGTATCGAGACTCGAGAGGGAATGACTTGATAGAAGTCGATGCAAGTATGCTTCGATGAATTGAGTTGAATAATTATGTGCGAAGTCGTACCCAGGAATGATAGTCGGATGAAGATTCGTTAAGTATAAGTCGAACGATAGGCTAAGCATAACGAGAGAGTGTTGCTTGAGGAATAGTTGACTCAATCAGAATTGAGTTAAGTCGGTATGATAACTGTACGGAACGTGTTGAGTAGGTACGGAGAAATTGTGCGAACGAATTTGGGTTAGCGCGATGAGTCGGTAGCACGATTGGAAGTACG